>VDFB02336440.1:0-22538 GCA_007258455.2 Sequoia sempervirens
AAAGAAGATTAATAAAAGCAATATTTTTTCTGTGGTTTTCTCCCGCAACGGTTTCCACGTAAATTGTGTTGTTATTGTGTTGCTATTATTTGATTTCACATATGTGCTAATTTTGATTAAATCTTGAAGTGATTAAATAAGTTTTAAGAGGTAAAAAAATATTGTTATACTAATTCACTACCTCCCGACCCCGCCACCCCTCCCCATCTCTCAGTATAACCATGTGCTCATCACTACATTTCTCTATTATTGATTTCCTTTTTGTTACCAACATAACTAATTGAACAGATGACACAAGGATATCTTCAGAATAAGTTTGAGAGGCTTTGTGTAGAGGTGGTTGATTATAATGGGAGTTAATGCCAGGGGGAAGGGCATATTTTTAGAGGCTTAGGCTCAATTACTTTGTTCTTCATCAACACTTTTAAAATGAACCCACAAAAAACTGAAATGGTGGACAGGATATTGAACTGCTTATCAACTTTAATGCATTCACCTTCAATGTTTTGGACCTTTGGCTATTGCCATTATTCCCTATATTTTCCTTTAAAAATTAATACCACTATCTTGAGAGTATCCTAATGGTGCAAATGATGAAATAATGGATTGATCTCAATACTTCCTCCCTTGTGCATTTGAAAGAACTTGCAGTACAGATTTACCAATCCCCTCATGTTAAGGCAAATTCAAAAAATAACACGATGAAAATGATATTTGAATTCTTATGGGAAAACAGAAGCGAAAAAACTGACACAATTAGCCACCAGTGAATGAGATATTGCAAATTATGAATATGAGGTATTTATATGTTCTATTTATTGGCAATTATGAGTATCACTGTTCCGATACGTGTACCCAAACCGGTAACTTAGGTAAGAAGAGTGAGAAGATGCATTGGTATCTGAGGGGAAAGCAGAATAATAGTTCTTTCAGTGCTGATCCAAACAAGAAAAGGAATCAGCCAGATGCTATAAGTGTGGCAAGAAAGATCACTGGTGTATGAATGTACAGAGAGAAGACACCAAAGGAACCACTTATTGTAAAGCATCCAAGCATGGTGAACACCTTGCAGGTAATGCTATGTTCCACGACGTTTCGGGGACGGGGACGGGGGGACGGCAGGGGACGCGTTTCGGGGACGGCAGTCCAAGGGCAGATTTTTAGGGATGGCGGGGGGACGGCGATATAGGAATTTTTCAATATATATATATATGTATGAAATTTTAAAAATATATACATAGAGAGAGAGAGAGAGCAATTTGAAATATCAAATATGTGTAACAATATCAATATGACAATATGTGCATAGATAAACAGTATAACAGCAGTATAACAGTGATATTTTCTCCTGGTCGTTTCTGCGTGTTTACCCTACCCATGTGTGCATTGCAAAGTATAAAAAAATTGTATAAAACTTAAAAGTTAAAAGTCTTCATTTCAATTTTAGGTTGAACGACTAAAGTAAATATAATAATATTTTATTATTTAGTCAATGCCATTCGAATGGGGATAAAACATTTTTATCAGATATTTCATTATAAAAAATTTAATATTTAATATTTCATTATTTAATATTTAATATTTAATATTTGATGAAACATTTAATATTTATCAACTTTAAAGCAATTTTTATTTAATGAAATATTTAATATTTATCAAGCAATTCTTATTTAATTTGGCAACAAAATTAAATAGTTTGTTTAAAAATTAAATGTTTTATCAAATATAAAGAAATATTTAATATTTATCAAGCAATTTTTATTTAATTTGCAAAAATGAAAACATTTTGTACTTTGACAAAAAGGGGATGCATGGGCGTCTCCGATACAGTTGGGCTCCTAGCCGTCCCCTGGCCGTTTCGGGGATGCCTAGGCGTCATCCCCTTTTATTTTCCAGCCATCCCCTTTTTTGGGGATGTGTTTCTTGCCGTTTCCCAGTTTTTGAAAATCAAAGGGAACACCTGGGGGTCGTCCCCCCGTCCCCGAAACACCACAGGGGACGGGGACAGGGACTTAGGGTTTGAGGGGGGGAACGCGTCCCCGTGTAACACAGAGGTAATGTTAAAGGTTTTGCAAAGGACGGTCTATGCAACAATATTTACCACAATTTATGCCCTATCAACAAGTACCACTTCCTCCACTGAATGTTTTGTTAATAAAGGAGCCTCTTATCACATGATCATTGACAAAACATTTTTCAACAACTGGATCCAAGTAGCCCTTGGTCTGATACCACTTAATCCTAAGATTGAATTAGAAATGATACATATCAAGGGTCATCCTAGGGATGTAGCTTCTCTTAAATATGTTTCTATATATTGCTGTTATTTCCAATAATTTGTTGTCTGCTTCAAATATCATAGGTGTCAAATACAAAGCAAATTTTGATGGCAAAGGGCATGTCATCATAGATCACAATGCACACTAGGGAAGGTAATTGCTAGAAGAGTTGAAGAGGAAGGTCTCTGAAGATAAACTGATCAGATTTATGAGTTCAGGCATATGAGGTTTGGCCGTATTCATTATGGCGCTCTACCTCTGGTTAAGGAAATGATGTGTGATTTCAACATTGGAGACATGAAGGATGCAAGAAATGTGCATTTGGCAAGCACACAAAGGCAGCTTTTCCAGGGAGCAAAAAGATTTGATACATTTTGATGCATGCAAGACAATGTCTTCAGCATACTTCACTGGCTGTCAATACTATGTAAGCTTAAGTCACAATTTGAGTACAAAGTCTAGGATTTATTTTCTTAAAGCAAAGTCAGAAGTCTTTCCATGTTTCAAGAATTCAAGACCCTATCAAAAATAAATATGAGAAGATCAGACGCCATTTTTTGAAAACCGAGGTGAACATATCTCCAAGCAATTTGACAGTTTTTGCAAGACAAGTATAAAGAAGGTTTCGAATAAACCTCAAAAAAATACATTTCCAGGAAGGAAGAACTGGTATATAATAGAGACTCCAAATTCATAATACATGATATGGATCTGCCTCTGTCAATTTGGGCAGAATCATGCAACATAATTGTTTATGTGCTAAACAGATGTCTTCGTAGGATTAGCAAAGAGAAAATACTGGAGGAAGCTTATATAGGTGAGATACAAGATGCTTCAGACTTCAGAGTGTTTGCTACCGTGTATTTTCACAGATACAAGCTTGAGCCCTCTAGTGTGAAAGGCATATTTGTTGAGTACAAAGAGACATCAAAGGGGTACAAAATTTATCTGCCTGGTTAGTGGAAGGTGGTAATGGCCTGAAATGTCGAATTCAAGGAAGATGGATGGGCTTCCAGTACATCTGAAACCTCTCAAATGATCGAAGAGACTGATACTCCAGCTGATCTGTTTGTTAATCCAACTAAAAGTGCTCATCAATCAAGTCCAGAATCCAGTTCTAGAGGTACAAAATCACAAGGTACAACAAGAAAAACTTACATAACTTACATATATGCTATAGGAGGCAAAAAAGTTTGAGTAATCCACAATCAATAAGTAAACCTCCCAAGAAATTTATTATTGATCTTGCTAATATGTCTTCAATTGTTAATGCAGAAACTATTACTTTTGAGGAGGCAGTAATGAGCTTGTATGCTGTGAAGCCATGCAAGAAGAGTATTCTTCAATTTCTGAAGAACAATGTTCAGGAGGAGGTGCCTTGAGCTGTGGTGAGACCAATGTTTGATTCCAAGTGGCTATACAAGAACAAGCATTCAGCTGATGGAACGATAGGAAGTACAAAATTAGGTTCCTGGTTCAACAATTCTCTCAAAGGGAGGGTATAGACTATGAGGAGACGTTTGCTGCAGTGGCCAAGTATACTTCTATTTGTTCCATCATTTCATCAGTAGTTTGTTTTGGATGGAGTTTACATCAGATTGGTGTAAAGACAAGTTTCCAGAACGGAGAAATTATTGAGAACTCCATAGAGCAGCCTAAGAGTGTTCAAGTCCATGGGCAAGATGATCTTTTGCGAAGACTAAAGAAAGACCTGTATGGGATAAAGCAGACATCTCATGATTGGTACACCCAAAGCAATGAGAATTTAGCTAAGACTGGTTTTGTTAAAACAGTGGCTGATTGAAATTCATGTCCTTAAAAGTGAATCTAACTTGTTTGTTTTAGTGCTCTGTGTGAACAGCTTGGTATTGACAAGTAAGCTCTTCACAGCTTGTTCCTTAGTGCAAGGAAGAGCCGAGTCATTGGTTTAATATTAGTGATGCTGACACCCAGTTGCACTTTCTATGAGAAAACATGCAAAAAGGTGCTGTCTAGATACAGTATGTATCTAGAGATTCTAAAGTGGCCAAAATTTTAAACAAGCATCTTCCTAGGGGGAAATTGAGACGATGCAAGAACATCTTGATATTGTGTACAACACTTTCCTTACAAAGAGGAGTGCAAAAATGTATTACTCATAAATGTCCTTCGCACCTTAGTGCTTAGTACACATTATTTATTTTATGAAAATATTTTTTAGTGATATTTGAGGGATCCTTTGAGAGAGAAAGAAAAAAAGAAATTATATTAATGTCCACAAGAAACCAAAATAGATCATGGGACTCAAAAGTGCACGAGTTTACAAAGAAAGTTCTAGGAGGAAATTCCTAGAGAGGCCCCACAAAGGTGGAGAACCAAAAACAAAATATAAAACAGTATGGGACCACCAACATGTTCGAATAATATATTCATCATGTTAATGGTCAAATGTAATGTTTTAGTTAGTTTAGTTTTAACTGTTGCTACAGTAGTCAGTTGTTAGACATTTAATGTCTACAGTAGTATTTTTCTACTTTATATATTGTAATCTTTCGCTTTCATGTTAATAGACAGAATGTTTTTCTACCATTCACATGGTATCAAAGCATTAGGAAAGAAAAAAAACCCTAAAAATTTGTGGGCTTTACTAAAGTCATAATTCGAATTTTTTCCAGGTTAGGGTTTCTAGGTAAATTCGTGCTTGCTTGGTCTGAGATTTTCGAGGGTTTTTTATCTGCTTTTTTCGTGGGCAATGTTTTGCATAAAAATTTCGAAGGTTTTTTGCGTCTGGATCTGGGCGCAATTACTTGTTGCAGGCTTTGATTTCTTGGGTGCGATTTCGTGGGTCTCGTGTTGCATTCAACATTGGTCGAATTTAAGAGACGGAGTTTTTTTGCGTTTCGCGTCGTGACTGGCCCGTGCGTTTTCTGCCACGATCTTTGCAGACTTGTGACGGATTTAAATTTGTCTTTCTGTGCGCACGACTTTCAGTATACTCTAAATCGCGTTTCTATCTCTATATTAAACACGATTTGTGCCCTAATGTGACTGCAAATTTTGGCCGCGCATTTTTGAAGAAACGTCCTCAATTTTGGCCACGATTTTTGCCCTTTCTAGTCACATTTTTTTAAAGTTACTCTTCGTCTACTCCTAGACATGATTCCCAAAGATTTTTAGATGAATTTCTGCATTTTCCAGATATTTTTTCTGCAATTTTTGTGCATCCATGGCCTCCTAGGGTATCTGCGTTTTCGACAAGGGTTTTGACCCTTCAAATCAAGTTGAATTTTGTTTTTATTGCAGATTCTTGGTGGGTTTTCCGAGATCTCAACTCGATTGTCGTTAGATTTTTCTGGGTGTCTCGAAGTTCGTGCCTCAAAATTTGTGCAAGTGGGTGCTAACGAAATTTTCTAGGTATTCAAAAAAAAATCTAGGTTTTTAGCAACATTTTTGGGTACTCTTCAGATCTTCTGGATTTTGTCTTCAAAGTGCCTCGAAATCCATGCTAGGGTTTCTTCTTTGAATTTGTGTTATTTTTGTTTTTCGTTTTGCCTTCACCAATTTGACCTCAGGGTACGTGATGGCATCTCTGACAAATATCATGCTCGAAAGCAACCAGAAGTTCAACGGGAAGAATTATAACACTTGGAAGCAACGTACGCTGACCATCTTTGAGTATTGGTGTCTTGATGTGGTTGTTCTGGGTACATCACCTCGACCTACCATTGTTGGAAAGGATCAGGACAAATGGGATGAACACAACCGGGAAGTTGTCATGCTTATCAAGCTTTCAGTCACTAACGACTAGTTGCCACAAGTGCCGTCAGGCAAAATAGCTGCTGAGGTCTAGACGAACCTGAAGGATTTCCATGAAACATCAGATAAGAGTTGTGTGTTCTTTCTTAAGAACATGCTCTTTTCGATAATGATGGACGAGAAGATGACTCTCCAGGAGCATCTGACAAAGATAAAGGATATTTGCGACCAGCTAGAAGCTATTGGTCGAAAAATGGAGGAAGAAGATATGGTGGTTATTACTCTAAAGAGTCTCCCACGTTCGTATGAGCATTTCATTGAGACGTTGAATATCACCTCCACCAATGTTGATCTCAAATTTGAAGATCTTTGCAACAAGTTCTTGCAATAGGATCGCTGGAGACAATAGTTTGGAAGCAGTACCAATTCCACCTCCACAGAGCAAGCGTTCTCTGCCAAATTTTCTGCTAAGAACAAAGGTAAGGCTCAATCTTCTCAGCCAAAAGGCTCTGGTTCTTCTCGGGACAACAAGAAGAAGAAGAACGTTTAGTGCAATTATTGCCATAAATACGGTCACATGAAGGCTGACTGTCGCGTTCGTTTGGCTTCTGAACAAAAGAAGCAGGGAGGGTCTCAACAAAAGGCAAATGTCGCTAAGCACACAGAGCAGAAAAAGTCTACGTTCTATGCGTTTATGGCTAAGAGAATAGCAGATCCAGTACAATCTTCTTCCTAGTATATTGATTTCGAGGCATCGCGGCATTTTTCTCATTGTCGGGATTGGTTCACAAAATTCGAACCATTCTCTAATTGTCATTTTTGGAGGAGGTGAAGAGTACACAGTTGCTGGTAAGGGCACTGTTCAGATTCACTCAAGAGGAAGAAACTTACTCTTTCTTGATGTCTACTATGTTCCAGGCATGGAACATAACCTTCTCTCAGTCAGTCAAATCATGCGGCATTCTCCCCAGTTGGATGTTGTTTTTAGTTCGTCCACTTGCAGCATCATTGATAGGGAGACTTGTACTACAATCACTATGGGACTTGAATATCATGGTCTATATAGACTTGCTGATTCCGGTGATTCTCAGGAGCACGCTCTGGCAGCAAGGAGTACTTCCATTAGCAAACTTTGGCATCAACGTTATGGGCACTTGAATGCCCACTATCTCTCTCAACTATCTCAGGAGGGCTTGGTTGTTGGTCTACCTAAGATCCAAACTCAAAATCATGGAGTTTGTGGAGCCTATCAAGCTGGAAAGCAGCATCGAACACCGTTCTCAGATGGTGATTCTTAGCAAACCTCCAAGGTACTTCAACTGGTTCACACAGATGTATGTGGACCAATGAACACTCCATCTATTACTAGGTCTAGGTACTTTTTATTATTCGTTGATGACTTTAGTCGGAAAATGTGGGTGTATTTTTTGAAACATAAATCAGATGTGTTCAGTACATTTCAGCAATATAAAGCCTTAGTTGAGAAAGAATCAAGTTCTCAGATCATTACTCTAAGGTTAGATAATGGGGAGGAGTTTTGTCCAGTTGACTTCTCTACTTTTTGTGCTACACACGACATTAAGCGCCAACTTACCACACCATACACCCCTTAACAAAATGGTGTCGTTGAACGTAGGAATCACACCATTACTGAAATGGCTCATTCTATGTTGGAGTACAGAAATGTACCTAAGAAATATTGGGCTGAAGCAGTCTACATTGCAGTCTACCTCCTAAATCAGTCACCTACAGAGGCTATTAAGAAGATGACTCCTGATGAAGCCTAGTTAGGATGTAAGCCTAAGGTGGGCCATCTGAAAGTCTTTGGTTCTACAGCTCATGTATGGATTCCAGAAGCCAAACGTGCCAAGTTGGACTCCAAAAGCCAGACACTTATGTTTACTAGTTATAGCGACAATCACAAGGCATACAAGTTCATTGATGTGGAGATAGATCGTCTCATATTCGGTCGTGACGTTGTGATTGATGAGACTACTGGTCCATTTGTTCCTACTACCAGTCCTGCGGATCAGCCTATGAAGGTTTTTGATGAGGGTGTTCGTCTTCCTCTTGGTTCCCATGATGGGAGGGCTTCAGAGCATATTGACTCTGAAGATGAGGAGTCTACAAGTCATGATCTAGCACCACCTGATTTTCCTCAGGACTCACATTCAAATCACTTTGTTCCAGAAATCCCAGGAGATGTTGTTTCTCCTATTTCAAATGTTGGCACTTCTACTCGTCGGCCTAAGTGGTGGCTCAAGACTATTGGGGATCTTCATGATGATTAACTCATTGAGGGCAGATCAACTCGTAGAAAGAGCAAGCAGCAAAACACCGTCAATTTTGCTCTTATGGGCAACATCCACAACATCTATGAGCCTCAGACATATTCAGAGGCTAAAGGAATTCCAAAGTGGGAAAAGGCTATGGCAACAAAATATCATAGTCTTCTGAAGAATCACACTTGGGTTCTTTCTGATCTTCCTCCTGGGAAGAAACCTATCAGCTGCAAATAGGTTTACAAGGTCAAGTATCATGTTGATGGCACTTTGGATGAGTACAAGGCCAGATTAGTTGCTTGGGGATTCACACAGCGGGAGGGCATTGACTATGAGGAGACTTTTGCTCCTATTGCCAAGATGAGCACAATTTGTCTTCTTCTTGCTATTGCAGCCCAATTTGGATGGGCAGTTCATCAGATGGATGTCAAGAGTGCCTTTCTCAACGGTGATTTGCAAGAAGAAGTCTACATGACACAACCTCCTGGTTCCAAGGTTGTTGGCAAAGAGCATCAAGTATGTAGGCTTGTGAAAGCACTCTATAGACTGAAAATAGCTCCTCGTGCATGGTACATCAAGATTGATCAATACTTGGTTGATCATGGTTGTCAGCGCAGCCCTTTTGACAGTAATTTGTATGTCAAGCACTCTAGTGATGATATTTTGTTTATTGTTATCTATGTTGATGACTTGATCAATACTGGCAGTTCAGCACATTTGATTGCAGCAATCAAACAGGATTTGTGTCAAGCCTTTGACATGACAAATTTGGGGCTTCTCCATTATTGTTTGGGTATTGAGGTTTGGCAGACCAGTGGTAGTATCTTTATCTCTCAGTCTAAATATGCTCGAAGTCTGCTTGACAAATTTTGGATGCAGGATTGCAAACCTACCTCCACACCTATGGAGAAGGGGCTGAAGTTGTCAGCCAACTCTGATTCACGTCCGGTCGATGAAACGACATTCAGGCAATTAGTGGGCAGTCTCATCTACCTCACTGCCACTCAACCTGACATCAATTTTGCAGTGAGCTACATTTCTCGCTTCATGACAGCTCCAAAAGCTAATCATTGGATTGCAGCGAAGCAAGTGCTGAGATATGTTAAGGGCACTTCAGATTATGGCATTCTGTATGGTAGATGCAAGGATCCAAAGCTGATTGGTTACACAGACTCAGATTGGGCAAGTTCAGTGGATGACAAAAAATCCACTTTTGGGTATGTATTCAGTTTGGGTACAGGTGTTGTAACATGGACCAATAATAAACAACAGGCAATGGCTCTTTCCTCGACTGAAGTTGAATATCAAGGAACTACTAAAGCAGCAGGTGAGGCAGTTTGGCTCCACAAGATGCTTTCTGACATGCATATGTCACAAGCAGGACCTTCTCCCTTGTACACTGATAATCAAGTGGTGCTCAAACTGGACAAAAATCCAATCTTCCATGAACGTACCAAGCATGTCGAGCTTCATTGTCATTATATCCGCAAACTAGTAGAAGACGGGTCAGTTCAGCTGCAATATGTTCCGACAACGAATCAGACTGCAGATATTCTCACCAAGCCTTTGAGCCCAAATAAGTTTGTCAAATTCAGGGGGCAACTTGGTGTTGTTGACGGATTGACCATTAAGGGAGGGTGTTGGAATAATATATTCATCATGTTAATGGTCAAATGTAATGTTTTAGTTAGTTTAGTTTTTACTATTGCTACAGTAGTCAGTTGTTAGACATTTAATGTCTACAGTAGTATTTTTCTACTTTATATATTGTAATCTTTCTCTTTCATGTTAATAGACAGAATGTTTTTCTACCAGTCACACAACATAGGTGGTCATGAAATCAATATATAGCCATGCAAGGGGAACAAGAACCCCAAAGAGCATAAGTTGAGTGCTAGAGAGAAGAGGGTCTCATCGAGTATCACATTTAAGGAGAGTTAACCTAAAGGACACTATATCATGAAACCTTATTTAGGGTTTAGAGCAGTGTTCCACGAGGCTTCGGGGATGGGGACGGGGGGACGGCAAGGGACCCGTTTCAGGGGAGTGGGGGCAGGGGGTCTAAGTTTGGGGGCGGCGGGGGGACAGCGGCAAGGGGGCAGCGAGGGAGTGACGCTAAAATACATATAGTACTTGAAAAATTAGTTATAAAAAGATGTATAACTGTAGAAGCCTAAGGAATAAGTAAAGTTTAAACTTTAAACTTTAAACACATTGCAATGATTTCATTGAACTAGTGAACATTGAAAATCAAAATGAAAATATACTTGATAGACATTGGAACGAGAACTAGATGTTTCATAATTTGAATTTCATAATCATCATATCATGATTCATAATTACAATCAACAATGTATCCCATGAGATGACATCTCTTTGAGGCATTCAGTCTAACAGTTCACGTGCCTTGCCCGTGCTTGCACATTTTTCAGGGTTGAACCCCTCCCTGCCTTGCGTTTGCAACGTGAATTAGAGCTTTGGGATGGGTATGGACATCCAACAAAGCATAAACAAAAAAAACAGAAAAAAAAAAACCCTACATACCTGTAACTTTCAATTGCCCAAACTCAGACGCCCATGGCTCACTGTAAATTGTTGATGATAATTGCAGCTTCAGGGGAATCCTTCCAACCCGATTACATGGAGATAATAATTAAATGCTAGACATTGTCTATTTAATTATTATATACGAATTTGTGAAGTGGCAAATCTTTTATATCTTGGCGCGATTATCTATGAAGAGCTTCCTTGATGGCCGACTCCTAAATTAGTAATTATTATATTTAACTTGGCTGACTTGTTAATTGATTCATTCAATTTGTAATTTATTCTTGAGGCCGACTTTGTTCTTGAAGAGGTGCGACCTCTCACATAGCAATGTATATATAGAAGATCATTTCACTCCTTTGTACAATCAATCAAGTTCGATTCATTACTTCATTCAAGTGCGAATTTCTTCAAGAGCAGGTTGCGAATTTCTTCAAGGGCAGATTTAGATATCAAGGAAGTACAGATTATTATCTGTCATTGCATCTAGTGTAGGTGCTGAATATTGGCCTTGTGATTGGCCTCATTGTAAAGAGAATTGTTGCCACTATTTATATATATAAGAGAGATCTTTGTTGCTGGGTTTTTCTCCCTCAAGAGGAGGGTTTTCCCAGGGTATCTGCTGTGTTATTGTCTGATTTTGAATTAATTTTCTGTGCATTAAATCTGATCATCAAAATTTACATAAATAGCAAAATGAAAATAAAAGAAAAAGTCAAAGGCATGGTCAATTTAGCCTTTTAGGCTTTTAAAAATACTTTAAAATTTTAATTTTTAATTTTTACTTTTGTTTTAAAAACAAAAACAAACAGAATTATTGCATTTTTAAGGGGGATGCCTAGAAGTTTCTTTCAATTTGAGGGGCGTTTGCAAGTCTCGAGACGTCCAGAAGTCCCCTCAGAAGAGAGACGTCTCGGAGGCAGCAGAGAAATGGTGGGACGGTGGGGGGGAGGTTTCCCTGAAGTCTCCGAGTCTCGGAAACGTCCAAGTCTCGAAAATGGCAAGATTTTTTTGGGGGGGTGGGGACGCATCCCCATGGAACACTAGTTTAGAGTTAGTAATTAATAAAGTTAGAATTCTAGTGATTGCAGCCTTAATTATATAAATTGCCTGCTTGGAGGAGAAAGTGGTGCATCCCCTCTATTTATTTATTTTTTAGTTAAACTCAGATTCACTCACAATCAGTGAGTTGCATGTGGGCAGACCAGCTTGGAGGAGATTTTGCATGGACTAATAATTTGTATTTGAAATGTGGTGAGTTTGGACCTGCTCCACTTTAGGTTAGCGTCCAGCTGATTGATAATAATTTTAGCTGTGTGTAACTCACAGTCAAGCTTGTTGGGAGATTCTCTCCCAAAGGGAAAGGGTTCATCCTTATTTAGAGAGATTATTTATGTGTTTCTTGCAATTGAAATTCCAAAAGAAGAAGAACCTTCCTATTAAAAGTGTTTCATGGGAGACCCAGCCTTTGAAAAAAACAATATTTATCTTCCTATGCTTCAAGAAAAGCATCTCAAGGAAAGAAAACTTTGTTACGTAGTAATATAGCTTATTGTAAAGCATACTAACTGTAATGTTGACAAGGTATACTTATCATGATCATGAGCTGTAAAGAATTTATATTTTGTAATATATTTTTGTATGTCATTCATCATCGGTACAATAATATTTAACACAATACTTTTCTATCCTAAAATAGAGTGCTGCAGAAAAGAGATAAAACAAATACAAATATACAAACTTTCTACACTGGGAAATAAATGATAGGCTAAGAAAACATGTAAATCCTAGCAAAAGTAGATCAGCTTTCATATAGATCAAATCACATCATCAAAATTCATCTTTCTGAATGGCCATCAAGAAATGCATACCTTTCCTCTTCCTCTTATTTGTGCTTGGTTCTTCAAATTCTGGTTCCTGTTATTGAAAGCAAGGAAAAATGAGGATAGACTCAGCATATGAAGAGGTAGATAGAAGCAAAGTTAAATTCTTCTTCCAAACCGTCAAGCAAATCACCTCCACCAATTTTATTGTAGTGAACCTAATTTCTACCTTAGATAATAATATATACATACTGTCATAACCTTTTACAGAGTTGTGTATTAAAAGCAAGGTTGGATGCATAAGCTACCATTACCATAAATCTAAGTTACAGGTTGGGGTTCAGATTTGAGTATGCCAGTATGGCAAGAAAAACAATTGGGATTGGGCTTGTTTTAGGTGCATACATATAAAATCATAAATCTATACATATTTGTAACATAAAAACAGAATTTGATATCAGAATACCACATAGCATGCATATAATAAACAAAACAGCCATAAAATTTTAAAATACTACTTTGATGTCAATTTGTCAAATTTGAATGTTGTAATAGCTATTCACTATTAAATATTAGGAAAAATGAGGATAGAAGTATGAAGAAGTAGATGGAAGCAATGTTATATTCTTCTTCCAAACCTTGAAGCAAATCACCTCCACCAATTTTATTGTAGTGAACCTAATTTCTACCTTAGATAATAATATATACCTACTGTCATAAGCTTTTACAGAGTTGTGTATTAAAAGCAAGGTTGGATACATAAGCTACCATTGCCATAAATCTAAGTTACAAGTTCAGGTTCAGGTTTGAGTATGCCAGTATGGAAAATAAACAATTGGGATTGGGTTTTTTTTAGGTATATATACATATAAAAAACATGTAAAAACATAAATGCATACATATTTGCAAAATAAAAACAGAATTTAATTTCAGAATACCACATAGCATGCATATAATAAACAAAACAGCCATAAAATTTTAAAATACTACTTTGATGTCAATTTGTCAAATTCAAATATCATAATAGCTATTCACTATTCAATATTAAAATAATAAAATCAGCAATCTGTGCAATATGGGTCTTCATAACAGTCATCATCATCATGGGCATTAGATGATTTAGGTAGTTTAAAAGAATAACATTCACTATCCAAAGAAATCAAAGGAGCTTACGTAAAACATATACTTACATCAGCAGCATTGTCAGCCATCTGAGTTGTTTTCTGTTGCTGGAAAGCACTTATTACTTGCTCATGTATAGCTCTCTTTCTCCTCATTATATCAACAGCTTGACTAACAGGTATCTGAATGATTCAATAATACTTAAGAAACAGAATTCTATAAAATATTCAGGCAGTCACACAGTACACCTGTAGACAATATATTAATCATTTTTGAAAGTGAATTTGTATAAACTACAAATGAGAATACAAAGACTCAAAGAAAATGTCTAAAAAATTGAAGCATCCAAAAGTTTTGACTCCTTACTATTATATGCACGTTATTCTATATTTTCACTTCAACATATCCATTATCTACACACCTTGAAAATAACATATTGTAACAAACTACTCCTTAATATATAAAATAGATTATATTTTTGACTTAGTCAAATTAGAAAAATTAAGAAATTGTAATGTTTGTTAACAAAAGGAAATATAAAAGATATTTAAATGGATTATATTCTATATCCTTTCATATAATGTTTTGATATTATTAAAAATAAAATATTGAATTCCTCATTCTATTGAAACCATTTCTGCAATTTCTTAATTTTTCTAATTTGACTAAGTCAAAAAAATAATTTATGTTCTTAGGATTCCTAGCCCTAAAGGTCATCTTGTAGTAATCATAGATGCATTGGGTGAAGGTTTATAAGGTGTACATATGCAAGAAGGTTAAGTTGTAACTTATGAGTTTAGAAAACTTCATCCTTATGAGTTAATTATACTCCGCATGATTTTTCTCACAACAATACTTCATGCATTACCAACATGGAGACATTATTTACTAGGTAAGCCACTTGAGCTCAAATCCGATTACTTGGGACTCTAGTATATCTTTATTAAGCCAATTCTCAATGCACGCCAATGGCAATGGCTAGAATCCCTATATGGCGATGACTTTGACATCAGCTATATTAAAGGCAAAGAAAACTGGGTGGCTGATACTCTTAGTCAAAGACGGCATATTGTTGCGATAACTATTGTTCATTCATAATTTCAAAAACAGGCTTTGAGAAACTTCGTGGGAGATGAATTATATAAGCCAGTTAGAAAGCTCTTGTAAGAAACTTGCAAGATTTTAAATATGATGGAAACCATTTTGAGCCAAGTGGATTATTATAATTCAAGGGCTTCCATGTAATGTCCCTAGTCCCAATTTGCTCTAAAATTCATCTATTGATCACAAATTCCACAAACTAGGGTTAGGGCTTTCACCTTATCAAATGAATAACTCTTTAATGATATAATCCTGGATTGAAACCTACATTCACCACAAGAACAACATTCCCCAGTATGGTATATCTATTTGTCAGCATTAGACAATTACATCACATTTGTAGATATTCAACAAAGCAACATATGATAAACTAGGAGGAGGGACATGGAGGGTCCGCCTGAAGTCATATGCCAAGCCTAAGAGGTTGCATACCACAACTCTCCCCCTTGGCGACTTGTACCTACTTTCCCCATCCATATCACAACCTCAGAAGACACATGCCAACTTGTGGGAATGGGTGGAGATCACAAGCAGTCTTGGCACTTACCACTCCTCAGGCCCATCCTCACCTTGGGATTGGGCGGAGATCTTGAGTGGGATTTTTAGGCTCTCACCACTTCCTCAAGCCCTTCCCACAAAATGGGTTTCAGACACTCATGCATATTTATCATCAGAAATTATACATGAAGTACATTTAATTATTCATGGCACAATGCATACACATGTAAACAATGATTGGCAGAATACAGCCAAATATAAGATATATCTGATAATAGCAATTGGTGGTGATGACTGGACAAATTCTCCTTTGTCTCCTAGTCTGTATGTTTCTTCTAAGGATCTGTTCTCAAGATTCACAAGATATTGCTTAAAGAGAAACAACAGATTAGTTTCAATTGATTAACAACAAATAAGGATTAATAATTGCTGCAAGCATCATTATTGCGTAATGTAAGTAATACACACACACACATACACACACACACACATATGCATATGCATATGCATATACATATATATATATATACATATACATATACATATATATATATATATATATATATATATATTCCCATGGTCATTTTATATGCACTTATCTGATTAGGTCTACTGCAGCACTCAGAGATAAGTTCCAGGCTTCTCATTTATATATTCCCTTTTGATCTACAAATTTATATCTCTACTGATGGTATTCTGTATGCAGATTTATTGTAGTATTCTTTCCTGATTATACCTCTTGTTATCTTCCAATCTGCATATATACTCCTAAATAAATCTCCTCTCTATGATTCTCCCTTCTTCTATGATTCTCTCTCTCTACGATTCTCTCTCATTGTATATCTTTAATCCCTCCTAATTTCTTAAGCTCCTCTATCTATCTCTCCTCCCCCCGGTTCTTTATTTCTATTTGTCTTTTTAAATGCTTATGTCTCCTTCTCAAAAGAAACACCCTTTTGGATTGATATGACAGTCGATGGGTCATGACTTTTAGTTTAGACTTAAACCATTGTTTGTTAAGAATAATTATATATCTACTCTAATCACTACCTCCTTTATTATTGATTATTGCTATTTAGTTAATTATTGCCAGTCCTCTTTGCATATACTTCGCTACTGCTTTTATCTCCTATTGCCGTCTTAAGGCATTATCGGATTTCTGCCTTTGCAGTGTATTTAAAACCCCTTTGATTCAAGGTATCATTCTCTTCTTAAACCCACCCCTCTCTAACATGTAGCCGATCTGTATTTATTTATAATCTGTTTTTGGCATGATATATCTTTATTTATAATCGGCTCCTCTTAACTATTAGTTTGTTGCTTCATGAAGTAAATGCCATTGTTATTCTAATAACACCTCCTTAACCATTGCCTTTTGTTGTTAGGGATCGCTGTATATAATATTGGTTTATATGATTTCCTTTGCTGTCTGTTAACCTGGGATCGCTGCATTATGAAATATAGTGGCTGCTGTCACACATTATATATATCCTTGTTTTTATTTTTATATTAGCTTTTACATTTTATAATAATAGTATATTATGGTAATTGTAATTAATTATCATATTATGATAATTATTACATTAAATTGCTAATATTTCTTACTATATATTTTGTTATCTATTTTATTTATTTATTTGCATTTGAATGCTTGATATCTTAGTGGTGTAATTTCGGGGTCATGACATTCCATTAGTTTTCAAGACACAAAAGGCAAACATGGTGACTCAAAGACAGCGCCACAGGACTGAAATAGAGGTTTTTTTTAATCTTTTTGCAATTCCAATTTCTCCAAAATATTAGGCATCTAAAAAATTCTGCAATGAGCATATTTACTTCCATCAAAGTGGCTTAAACCATATTTTTGATTAATTGAATTATAATAACCTCTTTACCATGAAACTTGCACCCTTTTCAGGTATCCACCAATTCCACCCTTTTCCCTTACAGCTCAAAAGTTTCCAAGGCTTTTCAACAAACCTATTCTATGCAAATTCTTCAATCATTGCATTCTTTGAGACCATATTTCTTTCAGGCATTTTGTCAAACAGTTCACATGCCTTCTATATGCTTCCCCACTTATTCTAAAGCTTTCAATTTGCACTAGATGAGAGGATGTTCACAAAGGTTGCATAACCTATATTTACACCTATCAATTGCATATGCATATAAGTTTCCAAGGCCCTTTCAACTAATCCATTTTTGTGTGTCTTTCGACCATTGCAGTCTTTGAGAAAATATATTTATTTGAGGCATTCTGTCAAGCAGTTCACGTGCCAACACAGCCTTTTTCTTTGTGATCCCATTGTCATTCATGAATATTGTTAGGTTGTGATGACTTAGCATGTGGGATGGCTTTCCCCCTCAACTTAATTTGTTTTCCTGCCACATGACTATTGAAAAAGTTGAAGCAATCGGTAATTTGACTATAATTCATTTTTCATTTTACTTTTACCTTCACGCGACTATGGTTGGAGATAACACCTTTGAGCTCAATATTTCAACCATAGAAACAAAGATTAGCATTAAATCATGACTTGCCTCAGATTTATTACATTGTTTTGTGCTTTTGTTTTTTAAATTTAGGTTGCAGTACTACTAACTAGAGTATTACTAACTTTTTATGTTGTCTCCCTTTTCCTAGGTTTCAAAAAAAATTTCTAAGAGAATGTACATTTGAAAATAGAAGAATAGGTGGCAAACCAAGGGATCCTTGATAGAAACATTGGACACCAGGTGCAAGGCAAGGAGATGTTATTTGTATTCATGGCAATAAACTTATGAACGATGGCATAAATCAATTCAAAAATCAACTTGCACAAATCTCGTGCCAAGATGTTACACCATGCATAGTAGTTGGTCTAGAGGTTGAGAAGGAGGCAAAAGCACTCATAGCAGCATATGAGCAAAGGAAAGCAAAAAAGGAGAAAAGCAAACGCTGCCAATTTTCAGTTCTACAAGGTCAAGTTGAGATATGGTGGGTTCTTCTTTCATTGGGCCATGGATATAAGGATCAGGGAGTGTGGGCAGCCATAGTTCTAGCTTTTTTGTCCCCCATAACAATCCTGGTGCGCAACTTTCATTGGAAGGTATTGCAAGGAATAAAGAATTGCAACATGAGGCAAAGTTGGCACATGCAAGATTGGTCCTACAATAATATTTTGTCCAATATTGCTTCAAATCCTTATTGGGAAAATTTGGTCAATGCATTGACTATGGCAAGGGGTTCAAGGCCCCAAGTCATCATGAGTTGATTGGGCCATTATTGCAATATTTGATCCAAAACATACGTCGACTAGTAGAAGAACAAAAGAGAAATTGGAAAAAGGCTGCACCATTTTATCTGATAGGTGGATAGAAGGCAAAAATAGGACACTCGTCAACTTTTTAGTGGCTTCAAGTGGACAATTAGTATTTTTTAAATCAATTGATGCCTCCAATGAAATAAAAAATGCAAAGACTTTGTGCAATATGCTGGATGAGGTGGGAATGAAAAATGTTATTCAAATTGTGACTGACAATGCAACTACATATGTGACACCCAGTAAACTTCTAGAGGCAAGGCACCCAACATTATTTTTGAGCCCTTGTGCAACCCACTATCTTGACCTACTCCTTGAGAACATAGGGAAACTAAGTTGGGTGAAGAATGTGGTTGAAGATGCAAGGAATATCACAAAGTACATCTACAATCACATATGAGTCCTAAATCTTATGAGAGAACACACTGATGGTAAGGATCTCATGTGATCGGGAGTCACATACTTTGCTACTAATTCCCTCACCTTGCAAAGTATATTAGCTACAATGCCCAACCTTAAGCACATGTTTGTAAGTGAAAGCCGGTTGTAGAGTCATTATTGTAGGAAGGTTTAAGTAGAGGTCATGAAGACCATTTTTTATGATAGATTTGGCAAAAGCATGGAGAAGATCATCAATGTAAGTTTTCAAACTTCGATTTCTATTTGAACCATTGGTTAGGGTTCTATGATTGGTGGATGGGGATTAAAACCCTATGGGGTATCTATATGAAGCCATAGATAAGGCTAAAGAGGAGATTCAACACTTGTATGGGTCAAACAAGACCAAATATGAACCCATATGACATATAAATGATCAAAGGTGGAACCAACTCCACCAACATTCATGTTCTTGCCTACTATTTGAAGCCCAAATTTTATTTCTCTCTTACTTTCAAAGCAAATGCAAAGGTTCTTCTTGGCCTCAACACATGTATTGAGAGATTGGATGATGATGATGACCTTCAAGACCTCATACTTGATGAAATATAGAGTTATAGGAAGGTCGTGGGGGCATTGTTTTCTTCAAATTTTTGCATTTGTTGGAGAGGCACTCTACAAGCAAGTAATAAAATGTGTAATTTTAATTTACTATTTATTTTAATTGTTAAGTTTATTAAAATCCTAATTTTTAAATAGCAATTGTTATGCTTGCAGATTTGTGCTGAAAAGATTATAGTGCCACAACACCCGATCTTCAAAAACTTGCCATCTACATTTTATCTCAACCTTGTAGTGCTTCTGGTTGTGAGCACAACTAGAGTGCTTTTGAGGCCATTCACACAAAAAGGCATAATAGATTGACTCAAAAGTGCTTGAATGACCTTTACGTGTGGTACAACTTTCGAATGCATGAAAAGAAGGTACAAGGGCAAGGTTCACATGAAGCAGTTGACCTTGAAGGCATTGATCCATATTGTCATGTCCCCTTTTCGGAATTAAGATAATTAATGATATTATTTAAGTCGGGCCCGACAATCTCTAATTTTAAGGGCAACTTAATAATATTATTATAATTAAAATAAACGTCGTTTTTAAACACTAGTATTAAAATAAAATTATTTTTAAATACTTTAAATAAATAAATAAAATTAAAAATTATATGTATTTTTAAATACTTGGAGTGAAATTGAGGACCACAAGGCCCAATTCGAAAAGGTATATCAAGGAGGCACCTATCTTTATTTGAGGATCATTTTTAAGCTATCATTTGCATACTACTTTCAGATTTGAGCAATTGTTCAATCTAGGGCATCCAAAGACAAAAACCCTTGGCATGTTCGAATTCTAGAGGACGAAAATCTTTATTTCCCATTTAGGTGATTCCGTTTGAGGATCACAATTGTGCTGACTTGTTGAGGATTTGAGGAATATTTTCAATCTGTTAAAGTGCTGCTCCAGTAGCGCTACAGTTTTTGTTTCTGATTTTTGGAGATTTCATGCAATTCAGTATTTTGTTGCCATCTCATATTTGAAGATTCCTATATTGATTTTTCAAAATTTTGGGAGAGTCATTGTGCGGCCAAAGGTGTTCAATCTGAATTATACAGGTCTATGACAGTAAACCCTTGCTAAACACCACAATGGGAGAGGGAAATTCAATCAATTTGGATATTAGACCTACCATACCAGCTGGTGGTTACATTATTTCAGTCATCCAACATAGGCAACCAGTCTATTGGAGTGAAGTGCCATCAATTTTAGGAGGATATTAATCAGATTTAAGCATTTTGCATGTGTTTTTAGGCCTATTCTGAGCTGCAATCCACATCTACAACCATATAAACTAGGGTGACATTTTTTAAAGGGTGGATCTAGTAACATTAGTTGATGTTCCATACTTGTAATCAACAAATCTACATGTTTCCAGCCTAGCACAATCTTTGGAATGATCTGCATCATTTCCAGCTGATTACAACCTTTTCTAGCATTGTAGAACTAGCCATACATCTCTAAACAGCAGCGATACTAATCACAACCTCTATTTGTTGTTTACAAGCATTGCAAGGTCTGATCTAAATCTAACTTGCATCTTTTCAGCTGGATACAACATTCTATGAGTGCAAAAATAATTGATTTGTACTTTCCAACATCTTCATTCATTGTTTCAGTGGTTATACTGTTCAAATAAATGATAAATCATATGGGAAGATTATTTGGCTGCCCTAATTCAGAATTGGCCTTATCTAACATTCTAGGGTTTTTATGGCGTAAATCAACAAAGTTTGATGTTGTTAATTGCAATTGTGAATTGATATCAATAATTTAAGGATTTTAAAAAGTGTGGTCAGAATTTACACTTCCTGTTTGGATTCATTTCCTTTCAAAAAATCAAAAAATAAAAGAAAAACAAAAGAAAAGGGGACATTACACATATTCAGATTGGATTGCTGAGCCTAATGAGGATGATGTGGATCCATTGTTAACTGATGATGAGTTAGCTGATTTGGAGAGGGAGACAGCTGAATGGAAAGTGGATGTGGCAGCATATGAAGAAGCAAAAGGCGAGGTTGGTCAGCCATCAAGGGTAGGTTCCTCACATACACAACTTGATCCTATGACTATGGATGAGGCACTATTGAGGATATTGCAGCTATACTATCTAAGTCTATTGTTATTGTGTGGGACTATGGGTGTCATGGAAATGGATGGTATAGTTATAGCATCCTCAATGAGATCCATAATAGGAGCCTCATGCATGTAAACAAAGCTATGTATGCAGCAAAACCCAACCTTAAGAACTCACCAAACTCATCTTATGAAGCCTCATATGCTGCCACATTTGCTTGCCATTCGAATTCTCTTCCAAACCAGCAATCTCGTCAATAGCAAACAGTGTATTCACATCCTCAACAACCAATCTGAATATGAATCAATGCCATTGAGGCCAAGCACATGACGTGCACCTTGCCCTTAAACCTTCTTTTCATGCAGTTGAAAGTTCTACCGCACAAACACAAGGTCATTCAAGCGCTTTTGAGTCAATCTGTTGTGTTTTCTTATGTATATGGCCTCAAAAACACTTCAATTGCGCTCACAACCAAAAGAACGAGAAGGCTGGGATAGGATGTGGATGGCAAGCTTTTGAAGATTAGAAATTATGACACCAAAATCTTCCCACCACAAATTTGAAAGGACATTTATAAATTTGTAAAAATTAAGAATTTTAGTAAAACTTAAAACTTAAAAGTTAAAATTAACTATAATGTTTTTTTACCTGGTTGCAGTCTCTTCCCTACAAATGCATAAAGTTGAAGAAAACAATGCCCCATCTACCCTCTTACAAATCTGTAACTCATCATGTACGAGGTCTCAAAGGTTGTCATCAAGGATTAACCTCTCAATATATGG
>VDFB02336441.1:0-35697 GCA_007258455.2 Sequoia sempervirens
ACATTTTTCAGTGTCTACAAGCACCACCTCAATTCTTGCATATCGTGTTGCATTATGAAACCTTCAAACAAGACTTTGGGGCACAATATTCCTCAAACGGTACCTCAATGGTCATGGGAGTCCATCAACATGGATTTTCTTAGTGGCCTACCAACCACGAAATGCCAAAATGACTATTTTTGTTGTGGTTGACATATCCTCTAAAATGGTGACTATGATTGCTTGCAAGAAGACCATCATGACACTCAAAACCGTGTGCATCTTCTTCAACCATGTTTGGCTTCACTTTGGGCTTTCAACCTCCATTGTCTTTGGTTGTGATCCTAGAATTGTTAGTACTTTTTGGCGAACTCCCTAGGCCGTACTAGACACACAATTGGATTAGTCTACAACTTTCCGCCCATAGACTAGTGGGCAAAAAGAGGTGATGAATTGCACATTGGTTCATCTTATCCAAATTCATAATGGTGCACATCTGCTTACATGGGATGATAGTCTACCTTTTGACAACATGCTTACAATAGAGCACTAAACAACTCTACATTGCATAGCGCTTTCCAAATATGTCTTGGGTTCCAACTAGTGGCATCTCTTGACATGTTGTATTGTGCACTAGTTGAAACACATGTACACAAAAGAGAAGCAAATAAAGCTCAATGATTAATTCAATCCAAGATTTTCATCAACAAGTCCAACAAATTCTTTAGCGCCAACAATAGAAATACAAAGATTGCCATTTAACGCATTATGCTCTACATACTTTCCAAGTTGTGACAAAGTACGGCTTCATCCCTATAAGGAACCATAGTGCAAAATTAAACCTTTGCATTATGGTGCGTACACCATATTATATGCAATAGGTGAATTCTTTCATTCTCAACATACCACAATATTTGGGTTTGAATCTTATTTTCAATATAGGGCTACTCAAACCATACTTCCTTCCACTTTTGGAGTTGACATAGTCACAATGTCCAACAGACTTGGACAATGCACATGTCAATTCAATGGGAAAGGATGCCATCATTGATGTGCTACTACTAGTACTTGCTTAGGCAATCATTGACTGTTTTGCATAGTGAAGGCTATGTAGTATGTTGACCAAACAAAATGGTACAACTTGGAACAACTCTATACACATTTACATGCTCTCGGATCAAAGGCAATGGAAACCATTGCATCTTAAGAAGGGGTGATTGATTTGAGCACAATTGCATGCATAAGTGTAGTCTCACCTATTCATTCAATTTGCACATTTGTCTTTACTCAATGCCCACCAAGCAGCCATATCACAATTTTAAGCAGGACCTTTATCTTCACTAGTCAAAGCACAATCACTGTACATCTTTGCACAACACTTCAATGCACAACTCTCCTGAATTTTTGCACAACTCTCGAGAATATTCACACAACTTTGCATGCTTTCATATTTTGGTCTAGCACATGGGAAGACATGCCTACATTTGGATATGTCTAGTTTGGCTTTGGACCTCTGTTTGCACTAGTTAATGCACAATCATTGCACATCTTTGCACAACACTTCAATGCACAACTCTTGAGAATAATTGCACAACTTTTCATGCTTTCATATTTTGGTCTAGCACATGGGAAGACATGCCTACATTTGGATATGTCTAGTTTGGCTCCATATGTGCATCCAACACTTGGCCACATCTACACCTCATGTTTTATCAACTATATAGGATTGACACTTGGCACCGTGCAAGTTCAAAACCTATCACACTTTTTCCCACATGTAAAGCATCCCACACTTTTGACATCTGTCAACATGTTGTAGGCCTATTTGATGGCCCCTTTGTATAATAGCTGCCCTATACAAGGTATAGGTAGAGAATTTCATACTAGTAGTGGCTGCATACATATCATTGCACATATCTTCTTTCATGCAATACATTTACAGTACAAAGTTTTTCGCTCCTCTTGAATGTGAATATGCCTTCTAATCCAAAGTTTCTTATGCATATTCTACAAATTATGTAAGTTATTACTTTTTTTTGTAGTTTTGTCCTCTGGTCCTCTTGGGGTTTGGATCTTTTTTGGAGGACCTTGTGGAGGAAAATGAGAACTAGCTTGGATTTTAGTTTTGCCTATCACCCTTAGATTTATGGGAAAATTGAGGTGGTCCATAGGAGTTTTGGAAACCTGATGCAATGTTCAATAGGAGACAAGCCCAAACAATAGGATTTGGTGTTGCACGGAGCAAAATTTTCCTATAATGATTCATAAATAGGGAGGGTCTCCCTCATGCATTATTCCAACAACGTATACTCACTTTTGTAATTTAAAAAAAAACATCCCAATACACAAAATCTTAACCTCTCATGGTTAGTTACATATCAACATGTGCATATCAAGGTAAATAACATAGCAACATCATATAACCATTACAAATAAATGAGAAAAAAATTTCACAAGACATTAACACAAGGATTGCCTTGGAGAAACCCATCTTGGGAAAAACTCCACTAAAAGTGAGCTTCTAGCTCTTAAATCAATGAGAACAAATGAATAAGTTGCCATCATGGCAAAAATTGAGCTATCTACACTCTTAGATGCTTCAAGGCACTTGCAATAATTCTGCCTTAATGAAGACTACTTGCAACCACCCTTGATATAGTGAAAGGACTCTACTGTAAGCAAACTCCTCCCCCAAGATCTTCCAATGCCAAGAAATGAAGATCAAACATCAAAGAAGCAATTGAAATGTTAAGTACTCTTTTACATTCCCTGTTTTGCCTCCACTATAACAAATTTGCTATTTTTGCTAGGGGCATTTATGTTTTTGCCACAACAATCTAGCATTCACCATGTAGATGGATTGTTTGGCGCAATATTCTGATATTCTTTGTGGTAGAAGAGAAAATTTAGTGATAATAACAAATTTGCCTGAGTTGAACAGTTTTTCCCACTTGCATAGATTGGTAAATTCACTCAATTAGTTTTTTTGCCTTGTTTTAAGACTTGCACTCTTATTTTTAGTTATCTTAAGGTTTCTAGATCATTGTAGATACTATCTTGACAGAGGATAGTTTCCTTTGCAATGTACTATCTTGAGTGATGTCAAAATTTTGGTTACAAGCTATGTTATCCGTTCACCCTTATTGGCCTATTGGTTCAGTTTCGGTCCTGCCCGAATATGGGTTCGGATCCTGTTTGCCCTGGGGGCCATCCAAGGTCCCACTAGAGACCTGTGGGGCTTGTTTGGGACGAACTTGGGTGTACCTGTAGAGAATTTTGTAGGGAGTGGCGCCTTGGTTGTGAAGTTAGAGGGTTTTTCATTTTTTTTAAAATTTTTTTGGCTTCAAAGTTTCCCTAGAAAGCAAAAAATGCCCCCCAAAACCCTACAATGTGAATTCCAATGTATTTTTAAGACAAATGACTTTTTTTTTCTTTTATTGTGAATGCAAAATGATGTACTCCATGAAGGTTTGTGTGGTTTTAAAGGTCTTAATTTGCGCTTGGTGGTAGGGGTTCCACCCCTCAACCTCACCCTGTATCACAACAAGGAATGCGTTGGGGGTGTTGCCCCTAGACCTCGCTAGGGGTGTTGCCCCTCAACCCCACTAGGGCTTTGCTCCTAAACCCCCATTTAACTCATTTCATTTGCCAAGTGCTTTCCAAGTTTGAGTTTGTGAACTATGCTTCCAAGTTCGCCTCTATATCTTCGTCTACAATATCGTCATCACATTGAACAATCTTCCCTAATGTTACTTGATGCTTACTTGTTTTTCTTGTCATTTGGAAGATGACATTTTCTTTTGGGGGGATGATGTAGTTAGTGTACAATGCCTATTATTCTATTTCAATAATATGGATGGTGATGATATTTTTGAAGACCCATATGATGATGCTTTGGTCAGTGATGGCTGATTGTTGAGGCTTAACATTATATTTTTTTTAATTTTAATATATATCATGACATTTGAGTTTGACTAATTGGCATTATAATATTTTTTATTTTTATGGTGGTTTTGTTTAATATACAATGTATGATGCTGTGTGGTATTTTGAACTAAACTACTGCTGCAAATATTTATATATTTCTGATTTTATTTTTTATATGTTTTTGTATGGACGAACCCAAAACAAATCAACCCCCAATTTTTTTTTTGACCGAACCCACGAAATAAACCCTCAAACCCAAACCCGAACCAGTACCAAGATGGGTAACTTAGGTTACAAGTCATGAAATAACATCTTGTCATCCAAATGACAACTCTTGATCCCAATGGTCCAACATGACTGGTCCAATATTTGGATCATATAATAATTCTGTTAATAGAAGCATTGGAAGACCCCATCCACTTGTATATGGATGAAGGTCCTAGAGGGGTATTAGAGTTAGGAGGGCATCAAGATGCCCAAGTCTAGAGTGTCGAGGCAATGAAATTTGCCTCACACAAAATGTGCACATGAAAGTTAGATAATTACTGTGTAACAATAGCTAGAAATACAAGGGTATATCAATAACAAGAAGCAAGGAAAAGAGTTTGGAGTTGGTGACCTAATCTTGGCTTAGCTAAAGAAGGAGAGTTTTCCTTGAGGAACATATAACTACTTATGTTGGATGATGATTGGACCTTGCAAGGTCTTGGGGAAGATCTTCACTAATCCTTATGAAATAAAGTTGCCATAGATTTAGATATCTTCCCCATTCTCAATGCTTTATTTCTCTTTTCTTATCATGATGATATAAGAGGAACAATTGAGCAATAATAGACAAGTGGAAGGACAAAATTGCCAAACTCCTTTATTCACTCAACTATGCACGTCATTGCATTGGTGCAGTAATCCCAATCTTTGCCTTTCTAGGCTCTTTTTTTTGACCCAGCTAACCTCCTTAAGGCATAGGCTCTCATTGTGGCATTTCTTCTCTCCACCCTATCCATCCTTGACTGAGGTGCTCGATATATTCCTCTAGGTCATTAATGCTTTGCACTTACTGGCTCATCCTGCACACATTCTTGCATAGCATCTGTGTAGTTGGCTCTCTTAGTTTGGTATAGGCCCTTAATGCTATATTTCTCTCTTCTGTACATTTTGTGGACATTTGCATGTTAGTGGGAAAGATGACCTTTTTCATCACTTGAAGGGTCTTCTTAGAAAGCAATTAGAGCTTAGAAAATAGTGAGAGCATAATGAAGAATCCAATGCATTAAGATGTACTCACTCTACCATCTTGTTGGGAATTGGTTAGTTATTGCATAGTTATTTTGGTAGATACCTATTGTAGTTTGTTAAATAATTAGTCAAGTTAGTCTATAATAAGAGGTTATTGGATGATTGTTACACCACATAGATAAGGTTGAGGGAGAAGGTTTGGTTGAGAAGAAATAGAACCATAACAAAGATTTGTTATGATTCAACATGGTTTAAAATTATGCTATTGCTATTAGGATTCAACTATTAGGTTTTTTCGAGTCAAATTCATTTTTCATGAGTAGTGGTTCACAAGAACCCATCTCTCATGGTAATGAATGGTCCACTTAGCACTCATTGCATCTAGGTGATGCTCATAGAGGTGAAGCATTGTGCTTTCCAGGGAGGTCACCCATCCTAGTACTACTACAACTCAACCACGCTTAACCATGGAGTTTTCCCCAAGGTTAAGCCCACTTAGCTCGAACCCTGTTTGCAAAACTTTAACAAGTGTTGTGCCTTATGAACCATTCATTATAGAGCCCCTTTAGCTCATCAATTAATAAGTAGAAGGTATTTTCCATATTGTGCCAAATTTTGCTATTGCTATCAGGATTCAACTATGTAGTTTTTTTCGATTCAAACTCATTGACCCAGCTTTCATGAGTAGTGGTTCACAAGACCCCATCTCATGATAATGAATGGTCCACTTAGCCCTCATTGCATCTGGGTGATGCTCACAGAGGTGAAGCATTGGGCTTTCCTAGGAGGTCACCATCTTAGTAGTACTCCAACTCAAGTGTGCTTGATGGAGTTTACCCCAAGGTTAAGCCCACTTGGCTTGTAACCCCATTTCAAAACCTTTAGCTAGTGTTGTGCTTTATGAACCCTTCATTATAGAGTAGTACTGGGGGGTGACCTCTCGGGAAGGCCCAATGCTTCACCTCTTTGAGCATCACCTAGATGCAATGAGTGCTAAGTGGACCATTCATTATCATAAAAGATAGGTTCTTGTAAACCACTATTCATGAAACATGGGTCAATGTGATTGACTCGAAAAAAACTACATAGTTGAATCCTGATAGCAATATCATAATTTGGCACGCTGTGGAAAATACCTCCTACTTATCAATTGATGAGCTAAAGGGGCTCTATAATGAATGGTTCATAAAGCACAACACTTGCTGAAGGTTTTGCAAATGGGGTTGCAAGCTAAGTGGGCTTAACCTTGGGGAAAGCTCCATGGTTAAGCGTGCTTGAGTTGGAGTGGTACTGGGATGGGTGACTTCCCGGGAAGGCCCAATGCTTCACCTTTGTGAGCATGACCTAGATACAATGAGTGCTAAGTGGAACATTCATTATCACGAGAGATGGGTTCTTGTGAACCGCTACTCATGAAACATGGGTCAGTGAGTTTGACTAAAAAAAACACTACACAATTGAATCCTGATAGCAATATCATAATTTGGCATGCTGTGGAAAATACCTCCTACTTATCAATGGTTTAAAATCCCCTAATTTTTTATTAAATAAAATGATTGGTACACTTCTAAATTTTTAATGAAAAACATCATTTGGTATCAGGGCTAGATTGGGGAAAGCACCACTGCATTCTTGAGTCTGTTCCATTCTGCTTCAATCTTAAGGAGGAGCCCCATAGCATTCCTATTGGAATTCCTAGATTTCTGATTGTTGATCATTGGTGATTGAATATGGTGCACTCCAAAGAAGATTTCAAAGGTGCAGAGGTTGGATAAAGTCTAGTCAATATATCTGTTGTCTCCTTGCTAAAGGAGTGGAGGAAGCACACCCAAGAATGTGTGATCCTATGCAAATTCCCACTGTTTTGACAGTTTTTGAATTCTTTCCTGCCTATGCAAATCACAAAGCCTGAAATACAATACTTGCAAAATGGTGATTGAAAATTTTGACATCATTCTATGTATTCAACAGCAAATGTGGAGATGGAGCTCTACAGTGAAGATTGAATTCTTTACTGAAAAATATTGTCTGCAGTCTAATGGTATGCAAATGTAAATCAGCTATATTTATGTCAATTCCAAAAGCATAAAACTCTGCCGTGTGGCATCCAAAGAGCAGCTTTGATATAGCAGCGTGAGTGAGCGTTCAAATCTACAGGTGATCAACAGTAGAAGGCGTGAAACATGAAGAAAATTGACCATCTATTACTGTTTTCAAAGATGGAATGGCATGAAAGATTCTGATGAAAAATATAAATGCCTAGCATAAACTAGTTTAAATGACATTAAAATTTGGGGTTGCTTATTTTATTGAATTCTATATTAGTCTTTAAAACATTTAAAATTAACTATATAAAACTTTAGGAAAAATTAATTAAATATTTCAGTTTTTACCTGGATGATTTGATTTAAGTTTAGAACTTTTAAATTGGGAGGTGGGCTCCAGTAAAGCTTTGTCAATGATTGTAGAAGCGTATAGAAAACAATCTGGCAAAAGTATTTCTATTGAAATCTTACGGTTTGTAATATATATTTGTCTTTATGAACTGAGAAGGCATTTTTTTATGTGTGTGGTTGCATTATTGGCTGTACTCAACACCATTACAAGATTCTTGATTTAGGGGCGGAATCTCTCACTCACGAACAAGACAAGTACGAAAGAAAACAATGCCAAAACTGTCAAAGAGCCTCACACAGCAATTTGGGGTCCAGAGGACCATTGGGATCAATTTGGCTGAGAGAGTCACATTCTATGGGAGAATAAAGGGTCGTGGAGGATGGAGGATAATCAATGGTTTTGAGCTTTCTACTAGCTCTGAGACTTGTTTATTGCTTTAGTAGCAATCCAGAGCCAAAAGGATTAAAGCTGAAGAGGGTGATCACTAGTGATAGTTATGACAAAGATCATACTCCAGCTGCATATGAGATGATTGGTGAGGTCCACTGAGATATTCTAGTGAGAACCCAGCCCAATACTGTTGTTTTGTAACTGTTTGGTGAGGCCCAGTCCTACTAGAGGAGCAGTTGAGGTGAGACCAAGTCCAACTGGAGTAGCAGTTGAGGTGAACCCAAGTCCAACCCAAGGATGAGCATTGTAAAGCTGAGTCCAACTAGAAGTATATTTCTGACGAATATAGCTTGGTTTGTCTATACTTGTGCAGAGTTGTTTTTGTTGTGAACAGTTGTGTTCGTTCTTGTTCACATAGGTGTATTTGACTATGAATCATTGTGTGTCTTAGTTCATACTGATTTGGTTTTTCTTGATGAACAATGGGTTTTTCCTTATTCATTAGTTGTTAGCAAGTGTAGCATGCACTTTCCCATCACTGTCTGTAAGTATGCTCAACTGGGAGTATGCTCCAGTTCGCATACCAAGTTGATTTATTCCTTGTTGGGAATTTAGGTTAGTTATTACACATAGTTTTGTTTGGTAGATAGGTTTAATAAATTAATTTATTAAACCTATTATAGCTGGTTAAAATAATTATTCAAGTGAGTCTATAATAAGAGGTTATATTGGCTGATTGTTACACCCATGTAGAATAGGTTAAGGGATGAGATTATTGAGTGATTGTTACACCTATTATAGCTGTTCGTGACAATGCCTGGCAAGTGGCAACATATGTTATATATTCTTTGTTGTGTCTCTTTGCAGTTGGGATGCATAAGATAAACTACCTTTTCAATAACATTCACCATTCAATTGGAGCTGAATTGTCTTTGTTTTCTCCATTTTCCAATTGTGGACATTTTGTTTTGACAACCTATCTGGGGTTGTCAGTTGGACCACAAACCCAAAAGTGAACCATTATCTCAGGAAATTTCCTGAATGAGGCAGAAGCGAATAATTTTCTTCATATGCCAATTGTGGACATTTTGTTTTGACAAACTATCTGGGGTTGTCTTTTGGACCACAAACCCAAAAGTTCATTATCTCAGGAAATTTCCTGACTGAGGCAAAAGATTAACCAATAATTGATAGAATCATTGAAACCATAATTGTAAGATTAGAAGGCATAGTTGTATCACAATCAACTGGATAATTTGTTTCATGCTACAAGTAACTTTATTCTTTTGACATATATAAAATACATATCCATGCAAATGAATTTCCAAATATAGAAATAAATATATAGATTTGCTTTTGCAGTTGATAGGCCTGAAAATATTTTTTTATGAATGCAATTAATATGTGGCGATCAACTCCTTTCAAGGTCCAGCCTATTTTTGCAAGGTGAGGCATATGCATGTGCTGTTCTATTTGAGAACGAGACCGATTCTTTCAATCTTGAAGTGTGCATGAGCATATCATTTGCCACCTATGTTAATTTGTTTCCATCTTCATCTTTGAGGAATGGCCAGAGTATTTTTTTGACAAAATCTAAAATTGGTATTTTATACAATAAACCATAGATGGAAGGAAAGTTATAGACATGATGGATTGGAAAAATGGAAAACTTGTTGCACAAAAAAAAAAAAGGCCATGGCAAGGACATAGAGAGCAAAGATGAGTAAGTAGCAGGGAAATGCCCATATTTATGGATACTAGATGCATTTGAGGATCAACTCTATACAAGATTTAGTTAAGAGAAGAACATAGAATAAAATCTAAGGTTATGGGAGAGCCATGGTGGAGAAGGGTATTTGAATAGAGGAAATCTAGAATTAGAGAGCAAAATTTGGTAATACGAATTTATTATTGTACTGTTTTAGGTCTAGTCAATTTGATTATAGTGGGAAAAATAATTAATAAAAGACCTAAAAAAGCATGCCACTCTAGTTACATGCCTATTTTTTAAATTATAGGCATTTATAAACCTTAACAAAGATTCTTTCTGACATGCAATTGTTTTCTTCTAGTGTATCCATTGTGGATGTATTGCTTCCATCCATTCTTTTATACTGCCTGTGGAGAAGGGTATTTGAATTGAGGAAATCTAGAATCAGAGAGAAAAATTTGGTGATACGAATTTATTATTGTACTGTTTTAGGTCTGGTCAATTTTATTATAGTGGGAAAAAAAATTAATAAAAGACCTAGAAAAGCATGCCACTCTAGTTACATGCCTGTTTTTTAAATTATATGCATTTATAAACCTTAACAAAGATTCTTTCTGACATGCAACTGTTTTCTTGTAGCGTATCCATTGTGGATGTATTGCTTCCATCCATTCTTTTATACTGCTTGATGCTGGGGGCATAGAATGCATGAGTTGTGCCAAAGAGAGTGGGAATCTGAATATTGTAAGCTATTTTTCTAAGCTTATTCTATTTTTTCTCAATCTTTTTATTGTTAAGTATGTTTTAATCACCTTAATCATAAATATAATTAGGTTAATGATATAAAATCCATAATTGGACTGGATTTTCTGATGCATGATTTACCAACATGCATGCACTTTCCTTGTGTGTTGTTCTCAAGTTCTATGCTATTCAAACAACAATCTAAGGCTGCAAATTGATGTTACTATAGATCATTGACATCTTATATCATTATGCAGTTGTTTATATGCTCACATACATGCGTACCCTCATTGCATACTATATTTCATACTCTTATGCTAGCATCCACATTTGACTTATTTATTCTGCATGACCAATTATGCAACAAATATTATGTTGATTCTGTGACTGAATTGAGATAAATTCAACTTCTATTGGCTGCTGTGAACAAGTACCATGCACGGAATGAGCTGAAAATATGAACAAGTAGTTGCACAGAATGAATAAGTAAGAAATGAATCAAATACACATAGAAAGAGAGAAACACGGTTTTATCTTAGAGAAGTCCATTGTGGGAAAATGTTTAGACATTGAAGGTATGATTCATCTTGTAAGTTGTTATAAGCCCATTGCTCGGTCAAGCACTTTAGCCTTGTTACCATTTCTATAATGGTCTTCTTATTGTGGTTAACTAGTTTGTGCAATGTGGTGGACCACTGGCTTTAGCTATTCTCACTATCAAGTCATCTTCTACCTCAAGAACTCCCTAGATCACTCTTGGCTCTGCTTCTGTGCACTTGCATTTCTTCACTTAATCCTCAAGGGTTATGTTTATGCTAAAGGATGAGAAAATAAGTTGTATAGAGGATTTTAAATAACACCCATATGAAGAGATAGAAGAAGAATTAAATCAACTTCCTTTTGGATGCTTGGTTCTGCTATATGGTCTTATATGGAAAAGTTTTGTATATAGCAAAACTTGTCTCGGCAACCCTATTCCTTGATGATGGTTTCATACTTGGTTAAAGCTTTCACACATTGTTCTATGCAAGCTGAAACAGGATGTACTGTTTCTTCTATTGAAGAAAATCGCTTGGGAAAATTATTCAAATGGTGTGGTCCCAGGATGTGTGAATCATCTCTGATCCCCTATGCACATGTTTCCCCTATTCTACATTTAACTCTGCATCTCTGCCTAGGCCAATTATGTTTTAGTAATGTCGAGAGCGCTTCTTAAACCCTTTTAATTTGTTGAACTAAGGTACAGGTGGTCATCTCATTCAACTAAAATGTGAAGATTTTAATGATCCCTTTGGGATCATACCTCTCCAATCTAGAGGGATTTTGTCCCCCAAAAGCACTATAAATAAATCGATAAGGATTCATCTTCTACCTTCTAGATGATACACCTTTCTGCAGCACTTCTCATTGGTCAAAGTGTTTTCTCTCTCATGTTTTTCGCAAATCTGCAAACGAAGATTGGTTTTGGAGACCTTTGACTCTTCATGTTTGTCAAATTACTTTTATTTCTTGGCCTTTCTTATACATGCTTCGGTATCTAGTCTTGCTCTTACGCTCTTTGGTGCCTTGACCTTGATCTTTGCTCCCTCTATCAATTCCTTGGTGTCTTTGCTTTAACTGATATGGTTGTTGGTTTTTCTTGTTTAATCCCTTTGGTCTCTTATATGCTTAATCCCCTTGGTCTCTACATCTTACATGCTTAGAGGCTAGAGTGATGTTTTCTATTGGAAGATACTTATTTCATCATCTTCCTTGATATTCACATGCATGCAAGAAGTGACGAAAACATCTTTGGGTATGTAAGTGGATGAAATCATGAATGCTTGTATATAATTTCTCCTATTTATTGGTTTTACAACTTAATTTGCATGAACGACAAATGAAAGCCTATGAAGTGCCTTCAATGAAGATAGTGTATAATGCGACTATACACCATTGGACTTGGCAAGATTCTCATGGAGTGCTCTTCTTTGTTTCTTATCAATGATCAAATTTTATGTCACTTCTCTACCTCCATTGATCAGTGTGCAACCACATAAGCCTTAGGGAACCTTGCACATGCCTTGACAACCTTTTGGGTTAGCAGATGACTCAAAATCACTTAGCACTAGTGCACAATCTTTAGAAGCACACTAGCCCTGTGCACAATTTATTGCATCATCGCATGCCACCATGCATGACCTTATGCAAGTCACTATGTTGTTGCATTTCATTGTGCATGACTTAACACTTCTTCATGCAATTCCTAAAGAATATTACATGGTCAGCAACTCTTCACACATGGCATTGTCAGCCACCAAGCATTTGAGAGGTCAAGCAGTTTGGGATATGAATGGTTTCATCTTTGAGACCTGCTTTGCAACCCTATTATATATAGATGCATTTGATCCTCTAGAAGGAAAAGTTGGATAACTAAATTGTTGAAGGAAAATCAATTGGATGTGCTCACCCATTTCGAGATTCTCATTCCTAGCCCCTGTAAAAGACTTGCACATTGTACCCTATTCATTTCTGATTGAATAGAAGTAGCACATATTTGCACATTGTACCCTATCAATTGTGTTTCAGGTTATTGCATCATTGTGTTTGGTGTGCATAATCTATAAACCCATTATTCACTAAATTGGTTTGTCTCCTGGAACACTTGGGATCCAGATCAACCATGGAAGGAACTCTTTGGCTCATGGGAAAACTTGTATATGCCTTAGTTGAAATAATCAGATTCAGCAATTGCTTAGCTGACCCAAATTTTTAAAAATTAAGAACTCATAAAAATGTAAGGAAAAAACTCTGCAATAACCCAGCAAATTTATCCAATATTAAACAATACATAAGCTTTTAAAAGTATTTTTCAAAAACACACATATTACTGTATTTATGGAATGTATTACTAATTTCCTTCATATATGAATCAAAATTAGAGTTTAATGCACATCATAGATGAGAAAACAAGTTAAATACATTTATGAAGGATGTCTCTGACCAGTATACTCACTGAAAGAAACAGCGCTTAGCCACAACTAACACTGAAAAGCCATACACACAGCACAGACCTGATGCCCAGCAGTAAATATAGATCTGTCTAGACTCTACCCTGCTGCTTAAATGGGGCATCCAGCTAATAAACCTCCATGCAGCAAGCTAAAAAAACATTCAAAAAACTTAAAAAGAGAAAATGGAAGCCCTCACACGCACATCAAGCTAAAAAACATGCAAAAAGCTTAAAAAGAGCAACTGGAAGCCCTCACTCACACAGCAAGCTTGAACAAAACCTCAACAAGCCGGCAAAAACCCTTAAGAAAGCCATCAGTTTTTTAAAATCCTGAATGGAAGCCATGGAAAACCTGTCACATGCTAAATTTTTGTCACAAAAATCGATTTCAAGAAAATTGCCAGTGAGTTAAACCCTAAATCGCAAGTTTTACCACTTTTTTTAGCAAGGCACTTTTTCCAGTAAAAGTATGGCGTGTTTTTTAAATAACTAGGCCCTGACTTATTCCTGTGAGTACTTGTTTACCATCTAGATGCATGACTATTCTGAGTTTTTCAAATATACTATATGCCCCTCAATGTGCTTGCACAACTGCTATCATATCAAAATCAACTTTGGAAAACCTGCTGCAACCATGGCTTATATGCATACAACTGAAAATAAATGTTACAACCTTGACCCATATACGATAGCTTTGTATATTCACACTACAATTATCATTTAATTAGGCATGCTACATATGTACTGAAAACAATGATTGACATTTGTGTGATGCCAAAAATCAATACTGTAACAATGTGATGTTGAAATCAGATCTATACACCCATGCTACTATCGTTGTGATATCGACATGCATGCTACAACAATGATGTCATTTCATTTATTGCATGGGGAAATGTAAAACCAACTTATTAACACCTTTCTAATACTGAGAATAGACATTTGTAATGATGAATCTTCAATGTCTGTATGTTTTTGTTCTTGTAGAGTGAGTTCACACTTAACCAAACTTGTTTACAAATTTGTATGCAATTGAACCCATCACATGTCTAAATTCCATCTTTGATGACTTTTGTGGTTAGAGTCAACTTTTTAAAACCTGGTACTGCTCTGGTTCTGTATGACTGCTTGTCCTTGAATATGCTTTCTCAACCTGGAGTGCCTGTCTTTGACCTTCTGCTGTATAATGTGAGACCTACTCCGTTCATATCTACAAACAGAAATTTAGTGACACTGCCCACCTTGAACCCATAAAATCTTTAATGATTTGGCCATGTCCATGGTTTAATTGGCTCAACATTGAATTCTATGCATGGTGATATAGAACCAGTTTCTGAGCAACTTATTTTCTGTTTTAAGTGTGTCATGCCCCACCAGTGAATAAGGACAACATAGAGATTTTAATATAGGCGCAAGAAATAAATAATCCCTCCGACTCTAAGGAAGGGTCGATTAAGGTTAAGCAAACATCATTAAAACTAACGATGGGAATTTTCAAACAGTGCTTCATTGAGGTGTGACTCTTTGGAAGGAAATGCTTTGATGAAGAGGTGTGACCCCCATGGTGGGAAGATATAAAAGAGAAATCATTTTTGTTTGAGGGAGGAAGTGGATCAGATTGGAAATTGGAAAATAAAAAGGAAATTGAGTCATAAAGGCTAAATATTGTCTTTGGCACTAATAATATTGGGAGATAACTTTAAGAATATATTAGATTACAAATAAATAGATGCATAGATATACCTTGCAGAAATTAAGTGATTGCTGCCTAATTGTAAGTAATTTAATTGCATTTCCCTTTAAGAGTATTTAATAGAAAATTCACATAGCTAATTTCTATAAGTAATCAGTTTTGAATTTATTAGAAATAGCTTGCAAATAGGAAGGACAGCCAACCTTTTGAGTTCACGAGAGGTGAATTACCGGCCTTTCCTTCATCAACATGCCACTTCGAGATGCAGACTCGTGGGCTGGGAGGCGTATGAGTGCTCCCAGGCTTGTTGAGGAAGGCAGTCTTCATGCATCTTATCAAGCATGCCACTCCAAGATGAATGCATTGGAGATTCTGCCATGCTTGTGGATTGGGAGGCGAATGAGTGCTATTGGACTTGATCAAGGAGGATGGTGTGCCACCAAGGTGGACTGAGGGATGGAGTGGACATGAGATCCTACCATGTTCGTGGGCTGGGAGGCGGATGAGTGCTCTTGGGCTTGAAGGTCTCCTCAAGTACGCCACCCCAAGGTGGATGGATGGGGATCCACCCATGCTCTTGCAATACAAGTACAACCATCCTTGAGATTGTGGTTTACGAACATTTCCAATGAATTCCTAATACAGTTACTATAGGAATTTGCCTTGGAATAATTATTAATGCTATTGATGTATTTTGGTTTATGTGGATTTATATGTTATCATGAAATGCTAATATTTAATGTTAATGCTTGTAAATTTAGATGTTATCATATATTCTTACTTCTTAGTGATTATTAATATCATTGTAGGACCTAAACTAGGATTATCTTAAATCGTGTATTACATTTGATTTGATAGTATTTTTATAAAGTTAGGGTTGAAAGTGAATTACCTCCTTAGACTTAAGCTGGAATTATTATTCTAGGGCAGAAATCAGGAAGATCCCAAGAAGGGACATTACAGAGTGCTTGAGATGCTTGGTGATGGATTAACACACAATGGCTATTCTTTCCGCAAAATCATCGTGGATAGATGTGCCAAAAATCCTCTACCACGTGGACCCTCTTTCCACAATATAAACAAACAATAGAAGGCTTTTCTCTTGCATACTTTCTTGGGCTGTGGGCTGCTCTTACATTTTCTTTCACAAGTTTGATTTGGGGGAGAAGGTGGGGCAAGGGTGAGTGGAGGGCGGATGGGTGATTCTCTACCTTGCCTTTTATGCTGTATTGCTCTCTGTCAAGACTCTTTCCACTCTTAATCCTTTTGTTTTCATTGGAAGGAAAACTCTTTAGATGTACACTGCATACATTTTTTGTATGTGGAGATGTGAAATCAAGTTGCAATGTTTTTGAGTTCTTGGAGTATGCACTAGCTTTATCATGGGAGCCTTGGCATTGATTTCAATATTTTATTATCCGACGCTAGTACATTGATCACTTTGCTTTGGTGAACTCTTGTAGTGTAGGCGTTGCATGTAGATTTGTGTTGGCAAGAGGTAATGGTTTGCATCACCCAAAAATATACTTCTTGTTTCTTGTGTGTTTTTTGTTCTGTTGTCAGATTTTTGGAGTTCTAGTTAATATTTGGCTTTGGGATCCTTATAGTAGTCTACATCAAGCTTGAGAATGTATAGTGTTAGCACATGATCATTGGTTGTATTTTGCAGGCTGCATGAAGATAGAGGCCAAATTGATAGTTTTGATCTTGTGTGGTAACCCTTGAGGAAGGGTTTATTATTTGGAGGCCTTTGAGTAAAACCATTGGCCCTTATTTTCTTATTTGTCATGATTTGAGGTGGCATGAGACTTAATTATTTAATTTGGAACTGTTTTCTTTTATTTGGAGAATAAGGGCACATCCCATGATTTGGGCTAATGAATGGGGCTGATTGGAATCATTCCTAGCGCCTAGTGTATAGGTGTACATGCTTGGTCCTTATTGGTCCTGATTTGAGGTGGCATAATACTTATTTATTTAATTTGGAGCTGTTTTCTTTTATTTGGAGAATAAGGACACATCCCATGAGTTGTGGTAACGAGTGGGGCTGATTGGAATTATTCCTAGGGTATAGGTGTACATGTTTGGTAATTTGGGCCATTTTGATCTCTAGTAAAGATCTATTTCTTGGTGCCAAATAATTAAGGCTTTCTTATGCATAGGAATTGATGAAAAGAGGTTGTAATTGATAAATGTTTCATAAGCTCATTGGCATTGGAATTAGATCATAGTAAGTTTTCTTCCTTGGAATGATGTAACAGATTTCTTTGGGAGCTTATAGCATGGTACCAAGAGCTTGGAGAGCATAACTGAATAATTCGGTAGGAGGCTTGATCTGCTCCAAGTGGCAAAGTTTGAAAGTTCAAAGGCACATCAATGAGGATTTGAATGTGCATTGCTTGTGGTGTAGGAAAAGGGTTGAAGAGTGGCGGTAACGTTCATGTTGGGGAATTGGTTTGCGATTCATGTAAATTGGGAATGAGTTCCTACTAAAGGCTATTGTGTTGGACAGTGAGACCTTTTAGTCTATGATTGCACATTGTTCCCCAAATTAGACCCTTATTTTTAAGGGAATAATTTGTAGAAGACACATATTGTTCTTCCCAATTCAAGTTCACCCCCAAAGAATCCATTGATAACTCACATGCATTCATAGGAGATAAATTTTCCACTTCCTTCTATAGGTGCTCAATGGTTATCTATGAACTACTTTTAGTAGTGACTTCGAGATAGGAAAATCTTCATGTCATTTAGCTACCAATTCCCAAACTCAAGAAGCTCAACTTTCAACTCATAGACCACTATTGACCACTTTGAGTATGCCTTCTTAAATCTTGCCATTCATCTTTAGACTCTTCTCCTAACCTAGCTCACAACATATGAATGCCCTGCAAAGCACTTATCGTTTTGATGTTTCCCTTCACTATGGTTTTGTAACTTGAAGTTTGTAGTGTTGGGATAAGGCAATGAGGTTTTGAAAATTATTTTCATTAACAAAAGAAGGAAAGCATTTTAACATTACTTAGTGGACTTTTAGTCATCATGCAAAACCTTACCATTTCCTTTAGTTTTCATCCAGGATGCTTCATGGGTGATGATTTGTCTCGCAAGCAATTTTCATCCTTGATAAGATTTAGGGTCTTAGAACACTAGATTTTACAAGCTTTCAAAGAAATCAAATTCAAATCACTAGATTATTTTGTGATTTGATAGTGGCCATTAGATTTTCAACTTTCAAGTGCCTTGTGGTCAATATGAGGAAGTTGCACTGGAGTTATTAAGAGGAGCCAACACACCAAAGTGACTATTTTTAGATTGTGATAGTTTTAGTTGTTGCTATTTTTTGGGAGACAACTATATTGAGATGATCTTCTAGAAGATTTATTCATAAACATCCTAATTCAAGATTTCTTTTACTTGACAATGTATTTTAAGACAATTTTGTATTTTGAGCTAGCTTGGATTGCAAGATATCCATTTTTAATGCAAGAAGTTTAGTATACTTTTTATTTATTTCACGTGCAAATGTCATAAAACACTTATAAATAAGTGCTTTATGCAGTTATATTGGGAAAGTGATAATTTTACATCTATTTGTTGTTGATTATGTAAGCCATCTTGTGATAATTTGTCAAATTTTGAAAACTATAGGCTTTGTATTATAGGTTTCATTGAAGAAGTTATTATAGCTTTGTATCTAATTAGTTTGCTGAATCGTGTTTCTATGTTTTGTCCAATTTCAAGTTTTTTGTTGTACTTATGCTTTCTAGTCGTTGTATTTATCTAAAATAGTTCTATTGTAGGTATTTACTTTCAAGCAAATAGGTATAAAAGTCTCTTGTCTTGAATAGAAGTGCTGATAAGCCATGTGCCCTTGCCTAAGAACCAAAAAGACATAGGTCACTTACAAAATAAAGTATGGGATAAGATTTATAGGAAAATGCTCAAAAGGTCAGAAGTGAAAATTCGTATTCTAGGTGATGCCCTTCATGAGTCAATTTTTTCCTCTTTTCACATTCAAAACTAGTTAATTCGAAAATGGAAATTTTTATTTTAGGTATTTCCATATTAGCTATTTTTATATCAAATAACCAATGACTAATATATTTTAAAAATAAATCCATTTATTCTTTCAAATTTCTTTTTGCTAATGCAATCAAATCCATTGCATAATACCTTATTCATTAAGGTGACTAATAATAAAAATTTCTTTTCGAACTCATTTGCATAATAGTCGATTCAAAGCATTTCCAATCATTATGAATACTAAATAATTCAATCACAATAGAGATAAATAAATACGTGCAAAGCAATCACACACTTTATGGGTTTCACAAATCACAAAAATCTAAAATTGGTGACAATTCAGATCCCAGGTTTACATGGTAGGACAAGTTACATCTTGCAACTTGAAATCTAGTGACATTGGAAAAACAACATAAACACATTTATCTAGATCGGCTGTCTCCCAATTAATCACCATTTGGGAACCTATGCCTACATACTCAATTAACATACATGATAGCTGAAGCACAACATATAAAACCCCCAAAAAACATGTAATCAAACAAAGACTTCCTCCATCTTGAAATTAAATCAAAATATCAAAATATGACACCAATCCAGTCACATTTCATCATATTGTTGGAAAAATAGTTTATAACATAGATTAATATTTAATATAAATAATGTAAGTGATTATGCAATAATCACTTTAGTTAGTAGAGGTTAGTTAATAATAAATAAATTAACATGCTATTGTTAATTTGATAAATAATTTGGTTTTGATAGTTATATCCCCGTAACTATTTTAACTAGTTTTATACGGGAATAATGGCCTTATAAAGGGCAATTTTATGTAATAGATTTTTAGTGTAATGTGAATGAATGGATTTTAATTCGAGAGCAATCTCGTTTTTTCTCTCTCATTTCAATATGGTATCATAGTAGGTTTGCTTGACCTCTTCGTTTGCCTTCCATTCGTTTTTCTTTCATCCAAAGTAGTTCATTCAAGGGCCAAGCAGTGTAGACCACGTGTAACAGCCATTGATGTTTGTCCACCATTCTTGCATTTTGTCAACAAAGGAGCAGTGCAGACCACATGCAAATCTGTGACATTCATCACTCATTTGCATTTCTTCTCTCTTTCCATCTTGGTCACTCCTTCCATTGTTTTTCCTCCATTCTGTTCATGTTTATTTTCAAAATCTGAAAATTTCAAAAATGAATATTTAGTTTTCCAGTTTCTGTCTTGCAAAAGCCTATATAAGTTTCTATTTGGTTGCCCTGAACCATTAAATCTGCCAGTGGTTTCTACGGTTGAAGATTTGTATAAGAAAAAAAAAAGCAGTTAGTTGCAAACTTGTGCAATTTATTGCCGATTATTGTCTATTGAACATTGTTTGCTGAAACTTCATTAATGAAACTTTGACAGGAGGAGTATTTGTGAATGGCTATGTGTGATTTCTATTATCGCATACTGCTGTTGGCGTCCTATTATATATATATTATTTGTTGCTTGGTGAACTTTTGGGCCTAGCATAGGCGTATTCCTAATTCTTATTGGCACGGGATCATTCAATGGTCATATTGCTGAAGATGGGAGACTATCATCGCACACTCGATATTACCTTGTATTTCCTTCCTCTGTTCACTATTGTGCTATTTGTAATTATCACCAATGTTGGCATCGACTGCACTTGAATCGATCGATTCTCTGTATGGTCCTGTTGATGTGTTAGCATATGAGAACCACGCTATAGCCTGGAGAGCTTTAACGGGAACGTTAATAACCTGAATGCATTTGGTAAACATAAAGTCCAAACGAGGAGAGAATGCTTCACTAGTGGAGGTGAGTACAATAGTTGAATTATACTCTGCATTATAGTATTAGTTTTGAAGAGGCATTATTTGTGTTTCCCACTGGCATTCGACTGTAGAGCACGATAAAACTTGGCAGTATTGCTTTATTCCAAAAAATTGAAGAGGGAATTTTGTATTCAAGGTACATTATTCTTCAAAAGGTGCAATATCTATCAACCATAGTAACGAGACTTAGACTTGGCTCGAACTCGGCGAGGGCGACCCGGTGCGCGACTCGGCAACTCGGGACTCGGACTCGGCGTAGACGCGGCAAAATGAAAAAAAGTTGAAAAAACCCTAGAAATTTAGAGATTTTTAAGGATTTAAAACTTGTTTCAAGCACCCTTTATTGAATACAACACAAATAAAAGCAAATTTGATCACATGCACAAGTATACAACGATCACATAAGTATAAAGTACACAAATTGTAGTTGCGCTGCTGAAGGAAATAGCATACTTAGAAATATAAAATTAGTCAAATGTATACAAAACTCATGGAATATGAAATCCATGACATCAAATGTTCCATACAAATATGAAATATCAAAAGTAAAACAATAGCTATAAGTCTATGACTCTATGCCCTATGGCATAGTGGAGCCAACATCCTTCCTACGAAGGCATCTAAGGGTCCTGGATGATGTTGCAGCTGTAGCCATAGTCTCTGCTTGTGTTTGACTCTCCATGCCACTCTCACCGACAGCAGCTATGTCTCCTCGTGCTCTAGCCTCCTCCTCAGCCATGGCTACAACCTCGGCCTCTCTCTCTGCCTGGTCCACCCAATCAAGGTCCTCGTCACTAAAGACTGCATCTGTAGCCTCAGTGGTCCACTCAGACTGTGGATCAACCTCCTCTAGATTGATCGGGGTTTTGTCATGGTCAAAAAGCTTCCTGTATCTGAGCCGAAAATTGTAATGAACATATACCAAGTCGTTCATCCTCTCCACTGTCAATCTATTGCGCTTCTTGGAGTGTATGTGCTCAAACATACTCCAATTGCGCTCACAACCAGATGAATTGCATGGCTGGCTCAATATACGAATGGCAATATTTTGCAGGATCGGTGTATCAGAACCAAACATATGCCACTAGGCTACATGCGAGATGAGAAAAAGAAACAAAATCAATCTCATTTCAAGTTTCAAGTTCAAGTTCAACATTTAATAATAAATTATAATATAAAAAGATGAAAATTATGCCCTTAAATATATTTTTACCTAGCAGTAATGTTGTCCTATTATCTTTGCACATTTGGCGTGCAAAGAAGTCTCCTTGTGCCTTAGTGAGAGGCATCTATCTCTTGCACCATCGTGTAGTAACAATAGGCAACATCGGCTCTATCGTTAGGTGTAGAGCCCACTAAGAATTTCTCTATCTGCACGGAGATCACGGCGGAATTGGAAGGCGGTTTAGGAAACATGCTGCATGGATGAGCCTATGAAGTTGGTTTTGCCATCTCCTATCAATGATATCCCAAATGGGACGATGCTTCTCAACTCCACCATAGACTGATCTAATGGCCTCTTTGGCCCTATCCATGCCCTCATATATGTAGCCCATTGCGGGCTTCTCCCCATCTGCAACTTCGTGGGAGAACTAGCAAGGGCTCAATAAACTACAAAGTGCAAACATGTTTCACAAATAAGTGTGAATGAAAATAAACAAATAAAAGTAAGATATGATTAAAAATTAGAACATAATAAATAATTAAATTTTACCTTCACAATCTCGTCCATTGGTGTCCAAAACCCTTGCTCATCAAAAATGCAATCAGCCATAGCAATCCCTGCAGTGCTTGTAGAAAAGGATGAGGAAGACCACTCCTCACTAGTAAACATGTGCCTTAAAGCTGCCCTTGACCGAATCAAGGATTGCATTGTGATAAAATTTGTTGCAAACCTAGTGATGCCAGGACGAGACAACTCCCTCAACCCCGTGTATTGCCTCATAAGGTTAAGCACCCATGTGTGATTGTTTACAAATTTGCATATGTTTTTTGCTGCATCCACACATGTTTTGATCCATGGGAGCTTGCCAAGATCCTCCAACATGAGGTCAATGCAATGGGCGGCACATGGAGTCCAAAATATAGTAGGGTGCCTCTCCATCAATAATCTACCAGCAGCAACATAATTTGCTGCATTATCATCACCACTTGCACTACATTCTCTTCCCCCACATCAGCTATCACCTCCTCTATAGCCTCACCTAGGTATGTGGCATTTTTGATTTGGGAGAATCAATGGACTTCATGAGAGGCAGTCACCGAAAAAATAAGCAAAACCAATTATTCAATAAATTAAAAACATAAATCAGCCATATTAAATTATTAATCACTAAATCAAATTCAAATTTCAATGCATTGAGGAAAGTACAATTACCTCCGGAGGAAACTAGGAAATTAAGCAGCGTCCTATTTCTCCTATCGGTCCAACCATCAGTTATGATGGTGCAACCAATCATCCTCCACTGCTTGCATTGCTCTAATTGTGCTTTCACATCTGCCACCTTTTGAGTCAAAAGTGGGCCCTTTAATTCATCTTCACTAGGGCTTTGAACCCCACCCCACATATGGTTATGGCATCAACCATGTTTTTCCAGAAAAGGTGACCTAAAACATGTCATAAATAAATTAATAAGTTACATAAGTATTGTAAAATGAAAAGTTTTAAGTTTTTAACTTTAAATTTGAATTCGATAATGAGATACATCTAGATTCTAAAATTTAAATATAAATTTTAAAACAATTAAATGAAAAAGAATTACCTGGCTACATGGAAGGGAATGGTGCAGTAGTACCAAAAGTCTGCAATTGTCTTTTTTGCTGCATCATGTGCGTCCTTGTTCCAACCCATGCTCTCAAGCGACGGTTGGGAACCAGGAGTAGTGCGTGGTACAAAATATGAGTCCACCCTAGATTTACGAACTCTAGGGCCAATGCTAATACTGCCACTACCACTAGTAGTAGCAGCGCCACCAGCACTAGGAATACGCATAGGCATAGTTGATGCTGAAACAAAAGCACTAGCACAAGCACTAGCACTAGGACGGTATGGAGGCATGGAAGAAGCATCTCCAACAGCACCAAGTCCCTGTCCAACTTCAACACTCACCAACTCCTGCTTCTGTTTCTTTTTCATTTCTTTTTGCATTTCAAAAGTTTCTAATTGCACCTGCACTTCACGAACAACCTCAAGAGGTGCTCTAGTGCAACCCACTGCATCATGGGTGGGTATGCGTGCAAAATGGTATTTTAATCTATTTATGCCTCCATGATATATTGTTTTACAGTAGTTACATTTTGTGTCTCCTCTTTTCATTCTGGGAAAGATTTCAGCATGTTTCCAAGCAGTGTCTTTTCTGACTGGGGTTTGAGACATTGTGAAAATAATAATATGGTTTGATTTGCAAGTGAATGTGGCTGCAAAAGTAGGGTTTCTAAAATTATTTAAGTTGCAAGTAGGGTTTGTAAAAAAAATATGCAAACTCAAAAAAACAATGATTTTACAAATTACAATGAATTATTTGTTAAAAAAACACAAAAAAATCAATTAAAATCAAATTTACCTCTTAGATTTGGCTTGGAATGCAATGCAAACTCCTCCGAATCACTGGTAATGAACTCTCAATGCACCTCCTTGCTGGTATGAAGCTCCCCAAATGATATGACCCTGGATTTGTCTTCAACAGCTTGCTGGTTGCCCTCTCTTCTCCTCCTATTTTTCTTCACAACTCTCTTTTCTCCTCCTATTTTGCCAGCGCTCCCAGGACGCGGCCAGGGCTGCGCGGAGCGCGACTCGCCACGTCCGGGCGCTTCCGGGCGAGTCTTGTTACTATGCTATCAACGATATAAAGAGCATTGAGAGGCATCAACTAGACGATAAAATGTGGCTGAAATGGATACATGAGGTATTATAATTACTTTTGACCCACTTCAACCATCATAATGTCACGCAACAATTATGGCATTTTGAAGAATTTTTTCTATTAAATAGGGGGCAATTTAAAAGATGCAAGCAAAAACCAAGGCCAGTTGTCGATCTGTTACAACACATGTTCCTATGTTAGCACTAAAGAGGGGTGTTGGAAAAATAGTGCATAACATAGATTAAAATTTAACATAAATAATGTAAGTGATTATGCAATAATCACTTTAGTTAGTAGAGGTTAGTTAATAATAAATAAATTAATATGCTATTGTTAATTTAATAAATAATTTGGTTTTGGTAGTTATATCCTTGTAACTAGTTTAACTAGTTTTATACGGGAATAATGGCCTTATAAAGGCAATTTTATGTAATAGATTTTTAGTGTAATGTGAATGATTGGATTTTAATTTGAGAGCAATCTTGTTTTTTCTCTCTCATTTCAATACATATTACCTTATCTTACTAAAGATCATTTACAACATACATGACCTAGATATCAAAAGATGTGTGTTTAATCAATTCACATATAATCATTAAATTTGCTCATAAAAATTGAACTAGAAACGATAATTTACTTTAGTGTCAACTTATGAAAACAATGAAGTTGAATAAGTTGCATAAGTTCAAACGTGAAAAAACAACATAAACTATCAATGAGCATATAGACACGAGCATGACAATGCTCAAACATCAAACACAAATTGCCCTTCAAATACTTGTCAACTGAGTCTAAGACATGTTCTAACCCAAGAAAAACTATAGGACTAGGATAAGGCAAGAGTTAAAATAGGCGGGGCATTACGGTTGATTTATGCAATTGTTGAGATTCTAGTAGGAACAATTGTGCCACAAATCGTGTAGATTGTTTTTTAGTTGTTTCTACATTTGATGAGAGCTAGCCATTTGGTTGGTAAACTTTTTTCTATGTCAATCCATGAGTGTAAACTTTGGAGAGATGTTGTGCACTATATATAGGTACCATACGCTTTCATACAAGATTGAGTTCCCTATATGAAGATGCACCTAAGATGGGGAGTAAGAAAAGAACTCGAGGAATGATGAATAGAAAGAAATGTTGTGCACTATATATAGGTACCATGCGCCTTCATACAAGATTGAGTTCCCTATATGAAGATGCACCTAAGATGGGGAGTAAGAAAAGAACTAGAGGAATGATGAATAGAAACAATGGAACCCCAAGCTAAGCCTAGAGGAATCTAATTACAACAAATTACATTTAACTACTTAAACAATCTAACTTTCAAGGAAAAATGCTTAGTCTACTACACAATTGTTTGAAAGGAATTGCCATTAAACTGCAAATGCTCAAATGAGGATACATAGATTTAACTGTAAAAACACATTTACTCTTACACGATTGTAAATAATCAAATCACATGTACAAAATATCAACATGCATTAAAATCACACACATTGAATAAACATTAAGATTTCTTAATTTAGTAAAAGTAAATTATGCACACATTGGAAATATTAAATAGAGATAGAAATACATACCATCTAGAAACGAATCAGCTATCTAGAGGGAATGCTACCTACCACCAATATTCCCAAGTGGGTCTAATCTTGGGAAGAATGGTGCGTGACCCCCTCCAACTTCTAGTATCATATAGAAACCAATAGTAGAATATATCAAAGGAATTATAGTCTCTACAAAGGGTCTTCAACATTTCCTCTTTGCACTAAGTGAAATGAAAGATTATGTATAGAGAGAGGCACTCACAACAAACTAGCTAAAACGATATTCCTTGTAGTTATAATAAACAATTTGCTAAAACAATCTACAACAAAGTTGCTAAAGTCCAAACAAAAATCCTTGTGGTTGTAAAAATAAATCAACATAAGGTTTGGTGTGGTTGTAAGAACTGAACAACAAAAAGGAATCTTTAGTTACAAATAGTCTCTTTATAAAAAACAAGGTAATTGAAATTTAAAATCACCAAGGTTCTAATTTTTCATAGCATCTTGCAATATTGTTTCTATGGAATGTTTGCAATAGCTTCCACAACAGATGTGGCTTTCTATAGCAGTAATAGTAGCTATTGTATCAACAACAACTTTTGTGGTGTGTGCACGAAAACGTGTTCAATACAAATGATTTAATCAATAAAATCAAACAAAACACAAAAACAAACAAATGCTCAAGGTTAGGCTAAGAAAGCTCAAACCAAGATGACGAGCCTCTCATTGAGTAGATCTGCCCAAGAGTGTGTGCCAATGATTAGAGGGTAGAAATAAGGGTATTTATTCAATTAAATTTATATTTCTCTTACATTTCTTCCATGCTTCTAAGTTTGTTGGGAATCAAGGTGTCTCAACCTTGGCAATTCCTAAGTTATTTATTTATTCTTATTTTACATTTTCCCATGGATAAATATATTTGTTATTAAATATTTGTGCTGTGTCAAAAGGGGCGTGAGATTTTGAGTTGGCACTTTTGCCACATGTTGGTGCCTTGAAAAATAAGTTAGTTGTCAAAAGATGCCCATTTAGTGGTCTAACATCGAAAACCTATTTTTAAGGATGTTATGATGAATTCTATGGCAACTGTAGGGGCTAAAAGTAGGGGATATCATTTTGGACATGAGAATCAACTATGACATGTGTAAGAGAATCTTTGCATAAACTATTGATGGTCTATGATGCATGTAAGAGCATCTCTTATTTTCTAGGGATTCTTATGACAACTTGTAAGGGGGGTGTAATGTCATGCAAGAGACTATGTTTAACATGTAAGAGTCATATGAATTTTACCATGGTATTTCAAAACCTTGTTTTGACCCGTGGTAATTTTTCATGCTGGTTTATTTTGGTACTAACAATGTGGATAAGATATTGGACATACAAGGTTTTGTTGATGTAGATTGGGCAGGTGACTTGGATAGTTGAAGGTCCACTAGTGGGTATGTGTTTACTTTGTTTGGAGGAGGTATAAGTTGGATGAATAAAATGAAGCCTATAGTTGCTTTATCCACTACTGAAGTAGAGTATATGGCTGCTACCCATGTTTCTAAGGAGGCAGTAAGGTTACAAAGATTGTGTGCAAGTATTAGCTTCGATTGCAGGACAATTTAGATTGGTTGTGATAGCCAGAGTGTAATTCATTTAGCCAAGAATCCTATGTATCATGCTTAAACAAAGCATGTGGATGTTCAATATACCATTTTGTTCGAGAAATGATTGCTAATGGACAAATTGAGTTGAAGAAAATTGACACTGAGGTGAATGTTGCAGATTATCTTACCAAACCTGTGAGCACACATAAGTTCATTTGGTGTGGGGAGGCCACATGCCTTGTTTCTTGTACCTAGTTGATTCCATGATGGTGTGATTCCCCTAGCTCTTGCAAGCTATTCGACAAGTGGGAGAATGTTGGGAATCAATGTGTCTCAACCTTGGCAATTCCTAAGTTATGTATTTATTCTTTTTTTACATTTTACCATGGACAAATATCATTTATGCTATTAAATTTTGTGCTCCATCAAAACGGGCATGATATTTTGAGATGGCACTTTTGCCACATGTTGGTGCTTTTAAAAATAAGTTATTAGTTGTCAAAGATGCCCATTTAGTGGTCTAACATGGAAAGCCTATTTTTAAGGATGTTTTGATGGATTTATGACAACTGTAAGGGCTAAAAGTAGGGGATATCATTTTGGACGTGAGAATCATCTATGACACGCGCAAGAGAATCTTTAGATAAGCTTTTGATGGTCTATGATGCATGTAAGAGCATACTCTATTTTCTAGGGATTCTTATGACAACTTGTTAGAGGGTGTAATGTCATGTAAGAGACCATTTTTAGCATGTAAGAGTCATATGGGTTTTTACCATGGTATTTCTTAACCTTGTTTTGACCCATGGTAATGTTTTATGGTGATATTTTGAGCCCCCACGAGTCTATAAATTGAAGGATTAAGATGGAGATATTATGAGATGTTTTATAGGTACACAGATGCTACTGGATTGAGTCAAGATTGAGACCCAAAATGAAGGATAAATTCTATTCTATCGAAGAATGCAAATGATACAAGATTCTAGATTCAAGAGATTAGGTTGTTCTTATGTGAGCTACAAGTGGGTATATATAGGATACACCATAGTTGAAAAACTTGAACTCGACAACTAAAAACTTGAGACTCTGTAAAACCTCCGAGGAAAATCTCAACAAATTTATTGAACATTTGAAAATACATTAATTTTAAAAAATAATCTTCAAAAGCACACATTTTACTGAATTTGTAGAACATATTACTGATTTTCATCATATATAAATAAAAAAATTAGAGTTTAATACATATCATAGACCAAAAAATGAGTTCAACTTTTGAAGACATATGAACTTCAAGTTTCAATATCATTAAAAATTATAAATCATTGTGTGAAAACTTGATTGGTGTAAAATATATTTTTTTGTGTCATTGTGTGAAAATTTGCCTCTCATATAAAGTTTTCAGCCAGCATCTGTTTTAAGTTGTGTCACAAGGTTAGTCAAACTTCATGCATGAAGTTTAAATTTTTCCGAATCTTAAATCTTTCTTTGAAACTCGTTCAAATTTGAGTAATTCGTACCAAAAAAATGCAGCTGTTTTTTAGGGTTTTGAAAAATGTTTTTTTAGGGTTTTCAAAGTGTTTTTTTGGTATAGAATGCCACAATCGACTCTGAAATCCGTCGCAAGTTTCATCAGACCCGTTGTGAATTGGTTTTTCCTATCTAAGAGTTGTCGCAATTGTGAAAACTCCATTTCCGTCACGATTTTTGCAAGTTCTGCCACAATTTCTACAAGTTTTGCCATGAGAGTGCCCGACGATTCTTTGCTTTGTTAAGTTGTGTGTAGAAGGGTCTGTTTGGATAGCATTTGAATTATTAGCTTCTATAGATCGATGATGTGCTTTTAGAGATTAATGATGCGCTTCTAGCTCCAGATTATCGAAGATAGTGAGGCGGATGGCTAAGGAATTATTTGAGATAGGAAAAAGAAAGGTCATCAACGTTTATAAAAAGTAAAATATTATTTTATTTATAATAAATTTTTATTAAAAAACTAGCATTTAATATATTTAAATTTAACATTATTTTAATATATTTATTTATTTTTTAATATTAACATTTAATAATTAAAATCTAATATTTTAATATATTTAATTTTGATTTAAATCATTAATATATATTAACAAATTTAAATATTTAAATTAAATCTTTTAATTTATCCATTTACAAATATTTTAAAATTTGTTAAAATTTATTTAAACTCAATATAAGATTATTTTAATATTTATCTAAGTTACCCATTCGGTTTTGGTTGGGTTCGGGTTAAAGAACCAGTTCGCCGTTCGGGAATTTTTTCTTTTTGGGTTTGGTTTGTTTTGGGTTGTTAATACAAAAACATATAAAAATCAGAAATATATACATATTTGCAGCAGTAATTAAGTTCAGAATACACCACCATATTAATAGTCAAATAACATAGCAAAAATACACCACCACTTTATACTCAAAAGTCAAATGTCATGATATAGAATTATAAATTAAAGTTTACAATCAGCCATTAATAATTATTAATTATTGATCATTGATCAATCTGAATCATATGGGTCATCAAAAAAAGCAGCATCATCAGCATCATTAGATGCTACATTTTGTGTAGAACCACAAATAGCATTAGTGGCACTCGCACAAGCACTGCCACTAGCACTAACACTACCGCTCTCATGCTCAGTAGTAGCTGCTCCAGGCTGATAGTCATCATCAATATCAAGTGCAGCTAAGTGACTTGTGGAAGCATCCAAGTCAAGCTGCTCTGGCTCAATATCCCACCTCCTTGTGTCTCCTTCTTTGTAAGAACTATGTTTGTGTGTAAGGAGGCGCAAGTTTGAATGCACATACACCAAGTCCTCAGCCTTTTTTGAATGTAGCCTATTGCGTTTTATTGAGTGGATGAAGGAGTATGTGCTCCAATTCCTCTCAGAAGAGGATGAACTAGCAACCTATTAAGACCAAATTAAATTAATAAATAGTTAAGAGTTACAAAAATTAACTAAACAAAATTATTAATTAAAATTTAAAATTAAAATTACAAATATAAATTATAAAACTTACTTGGGATAAAACTTTTATTGCAATAGGTTGGAGGTGCATGTATTCTTGCCCATGGAAGTACCACCAACTATGAGCATCCACCCTACACTTGTCTCGAAGAGCATCCATATTCTGATCAACACTCCCAGAGCATGCAAAAGCCATAAACTCAGCCCTCACTCGATCACGTTGGTCACGATCAGTGAAGATTCTACGAATTGCTGCCTTGTAGCCTTGGGCCACTTCACCATCCCTATATGGAGCAACTCTTGATGAAGCAGAAAGTATCTCAAGGCTATAGTATTTGGGACTCAATGCAAAAGCGAGAAGATGCAAGGGAGTGGTCATTTTGTTCCATCTATCAACCATGATTTCTTGTAGCTCTTTGAAGAATTTTTCTTCAGGATCTTCCTCTTTTGCATTGATGATGGATCTCATCTTCTCAATCATTGAGTCGATACCATCATATACTTTGCCCAAACAAGGTCTATCCAAGTCAGTGTAACGGATCATGCTCAGTATGGGCTCGGTGAAACTGACGAGATACTCAACACGATCCCACCAACCATCATCTAGGATCCTTTGCTTGATCCTATTTGCCCTTTCATTGCTAGATTGCCTCCATACAACCCAATTAGGGCTGATTACCATGGCACATAGTGCCTCACGAACCTTTATAAGTCGTCTCAACACAATTGTGTTGGAGGCAAAACGGTTCTCAACAACCTGTTTGAAAATCAAAATTAAAATTAAAATATAATTTAAATTTACAAAATCAAAATTTAAAAATTAAAATTAAAAGAAAATTCAAAAATTTAAAAATATTGAGAATTAACTTACCTTCAACAGCTCCAATTTTGAGAATTGTCTAAATATTCCTTGTGTCATATGATGGTTGGTGACAAACATTTGGATGTCTTAAGCCCTCGGCATACACTGTTCCAGTCCATTCAAATTTTGGATCAATTTTTTGTAGCATTAGATTGAGGGAGTGGACAACACAAGTTGTCCAAAAAATGTGTGGATACTTCTCCTCAATCAATAACCCGGCAGCCCTACAATTTTTGGCATTGTCGGTTACAACTTGCACAACATTTTGATGGCCCACTTCTTCAATAGCTTGGCAAAGGATGTCAGCAATAAATGGACCATCTTTCACCTGTCCTTCACAATCCATTGCTCTCAAAAACATTGCCCCTTTAGGGGACACAGCAATAACATTGATCAATGGGCGATTTCTTGCATCTTTCCATCCATCAGAAACTATGGTCACCCTTGTTTCGATCCACGAATCCCTTATGGGCTTCAAAGAGTCTGCTACATGTTTCACCTCTTTCTCCGCACCTTCTCAAAACCTGGGCCCTTATACCCCTTTGGAGCCTCATTAATAGATTTCACCATTTTTTGCCAATATGGTGAACGAACAACATTGAATGCCAATCCATTGGCATAGACACATCTTGCTATGTCTTGATCAGCAATCTCTCTTGCCTCATTCTAAAACGAAGCTTCCAACGGTCCCTTAGATCTTTTATTTGAAGAGGGCATGGTTTGCTCTTGAGGGATGTCCATAAATGGATGGCTTTCTGTAGGTGGAAAATAAGAAGGTGGTGTAGGCGGTTTCATGGATCGAGATCCTTTCTTCAAAGGATGGCTTGTTTTACCACTGGTTGTTTTTTAGTCTGCCTTTTCTTGCTCAGCAATATATTTCAACACTATATCTTTTGGAATGCCTTCGTTGTCTTCACCTGGACAATTTTTGATGCCTGTTTCAGGGATCCCACACAAGTGCCCTTTTACTCGATTGTATGAGCTCGAATATTGAACATTGCAATGACTACAAATCCATATTGAACATTGCAATGACTACAAATCCAAACATATCCTCCACCACTTGGAAGTTGCTGAACCATTTCTACATATTTCCAAAGGGGAGAGTTTGGGTTTATTTTGAAATGAGATTGGATTGAGCCTGAGGAGGTACCGGTTGCCATTGTAATACGGAATAGTGAATACCTAAGGCACAACATATTGAAATTTTGGTATTGATTAATTGAATTTGAAACTAAAAGACTTAATTAATTTCAAAAAAATGAAAAAATTGAACGTGTTATAGACATTTAGAAGAATGAAAAGTAAAACAAAACAATAATTAAAAAACAAAACAAAAGAGTTGAAGTTCACTTGTGAAAAAAAATGTAAAAAAATAATAAAAAAACTTCAAAAAACCTACCTCTTTTGAAGAAATCTTGCTCTACGATCTTCTTAGCAACGAATAGACACTTGCAAGTGCTTAGGAATAGCACAACAATCAACTTTGAACAATCTACGATCAGCCTTCAAATCTATTCTAGCTTGTGCAAGCAAAAGAGAAAATTCAGCAATGGAGGCAAAAAATCCTTTTTTCTCATTCACAAATCGGTAAAATGAGTATCACTTTACCTATTTCATGTTTTAGAGGCAAGTATTAGGGTTAGAAAGAATAAAACACTATTTAAAAGTAAAAAAAAGTCAAAAAAATATTTTAAAAAACAAAAAACGTGTTAAAAATCGTGCCTGGGCGTGAAATTCTGCCCGGGTTCGAACTGGGTTGGAATCCACAGTTAGGGGTCTGAACCCTGGCCGAACCCACAGGCCCATTTTCGGACCCACAGTGAATTCGGGCGGACCGGACCTGAATTCCGGACCCGAACCCAACCCGAACCAAACCCGGGGCCTATATGGGCGAATCCGGTAACATAGATATTTATAAATTATATATTTTTTACAGTAAAAATAAAAACATAATATATTTTTAGTTTATTATATTAATTAAAGTTTAGTATTTTTATTTTGTTTTTAAAGTTAAACTATTTTGATAATTTTATTGATATATTATTTATATTTTAAAAAAATTAAATTATATAAGACAAATTTAATCCGAATTTTTTACTTTTCGAATTTTTTCCTTGCTGAACTTCATCCAAATTTCAATGTTGCCGAACTCCAATTTGAATTCGAACCTTGTGACTTAGGTTTTAAATGTTTTGACAAATTGCAAAGCTTTGGAATTCATAAATGAGAAGTGAACAGAAAGTTTTGGTGGCTGTCAGGTAGATGGCTTTTTAAAAGCTATGTTGTAATTTGTAAACATGATCATCGATAATTTTTTAGTAATTGGAAGCTTGCGTAATAAAAGATTTTATTTTTGTTTGGCATTCAATCTAATATTTGTGTCTGTGACACTAATTTCAGTCATTCTTTGACTTCCGGATTGGATGTTTGAAGTACTTTGAACAATGAAAAATCTTCTAGGGCCCTTGACTTTGTGATTATTAACCAATATAAATGAGTTAAAAGGTCATAGTGATTTATAAAACATCTTAGGTCATCAAAAAGGGTGCAGTCTAGGGTAGTTTTATGATTTTTTTTTTCTGTATTTTCATTACACTTTTTTATTTTGCAATTTTGAGGCTCTTTGAAGTAGAATTTGGTGAGGTGACATTTGGATCACGCTTACTATGCATTTTAACTTGGATTGATTGGTAATGACCTAAGCTTTCCAATATAAATTATATATGAGCTTCAATTTTTTTTTGTAATAGACTACATGTTATGACATTGAAAAGTAGGGGCACCAAAATTAATTTACCCCAACAAATTTTTTCAGTATTGTAATAAGTTTGTTCTTGCCTAGCTGTTATTTCAACTTCCAAGGAGGACAATTGTGGTGACTCTTTGGTCCTCACCAAGAACTTGAATTTGCTATTTTTTTGAGTAAGTTTTCTGTTTCTTCTATGAAAAACTATACAATGGCTAGACCCAAAGCTTGCAATCAGAGTAAAGGCATACATCTCTCCTGTAAAGTTTTCCCATTTTGTATAAGCTCTTAGTTGAAATAAGAACATATTTTGTTAGTTATTCAGTAGAGAAGGCATATATCTTTCCTATTGAGTTTGCTCATTTTGTACAAGCTCTCAGTTGAAATAAAAATCTATTTTGTTAGGCTATTTGGTAATTGTAATCTTGTGTTGTATAAGTTTTGTTCAATCACTGTTTATAATACATTAAGTTCATCAACTATTGCATTGTACCATGCATTACCAGGTTAATTCAGTTCACAGAGAAATGATGACTGTCCATGGAAAATAGTTGGAAAAGTGATTACTGGAGTACTGAAAATACTCCCCATGTTCAAGCTACTTTTTTTAAGTTATTCTGTTTATTCAGTAATTGTTAATCTTGTTTTGTTCAATTGCTGCTTATTATACCTTAAGTTCCTCAACTAGTGTATTGTGCCTTGAATTACTAGCTTAATTCAGATCACATTGAGAAATAACTGCTCATAGAAAAGAGTCAGAAAAGTGATTACTTGAGTACTGAAAATACTTCCACATTGTGGTAAAAAAAATCCCACAAAAATAGAACATCTAAATAAAAGATATATTCTATTATATTGTTATCATTTTGTATTCAGCAGTCCCATCTTGAAACATGCCGCAGGTTCTGAATGCCTGTAATTTCATTAAAAAAAAATACCGACAGCAGAATTTAATATATTTTTTGATAGTTGGTAGAACAAAAAAGTTACTGACATTCATAAGGCTTGATGAACTTTTTGTGTTATTAGGTATCAAGTCATATTCAGCAGCTTGCTCCATACCTTGTTTCATCTCATAGACAGATAGATTTGCCTCTGAGAACTTTGAATGACAAACTGGGTGTGAGAATTTCTCAGAACACCAGTACTGAGAG
>VDFB02336442.1:0-20696 GCA_007258455.2 Sequoia sempervirens
CAAAATGCGCCCAAGATGAAAAAAGTCAAAGAGAAGTCAAAGTTTTCTATCCTGCTCATGCCTTGAAATGCGCCCAAAGGAGAATGGAGAGAGTTTAAAAAAAAATTCTAAGGCACAAGCTCGTCCTGCTCTCATGGTAAAATGCGCCCACATGCTAGTAAGAGGCCCAAAAATCCTAAGTATAAACTTTGTCCTCCACCCTAGGCTAAATGCGCCCATCTTTGGTTGGTCAACAAGAGTCAAGGAGTTTCATCCACCAGCTAGGCTGAAATGCGCCCAAAAGCTGCCATGTGAGGACAAAAGCTGGAAGATGAGGAGTCACTAGTCAAGGCGTTGTAAATGCTTCATCCTCCACCTACATCAAAATGCGCCCAAGGACAAAGGAGTCAACAAGTCAACGTTCTTTTATCCTCCATCAAGGCTGAAATGCGCCCAAAAGAGCGCATGTGAAGACAAAACGAGGAAGCTCAAGAGTCAAGTTGAGGTTTCATTCTTCTCTCTCCTTTGAATGCGCCCATACAAAGTCAAAAGGGTAGAGGTGGCGTTTAAAGTTTATCCTCCTTCAAGGAAGATGTGCGCCCAAGTTAAAACAAGTGTGTTAGGCGTCAAAGGGTGGTGAGTGGTATATGTGTTAGGAAATATTGCCAAAGGGTGGAATTAAATTGCTAAGGCGTGGTAATATTATTCTCCAAATGCTGTGCGCCTAAGGTGGTGTGAATGAAATATGCTAGGCGTAGAAAATGCCAAGGTGAAAGTGATGTGCTAGGCGCTAGAGTTTTGATTTAATATATCCTCTTCAAGTGAGAAGTGCGCCTGGATTTGAAAATTGATGTTGCTAAGAAGGTAAATAAAGTGTGAATGCCAAGGTGTTAGAAAATATGGCGCCTAGGGTGGTGAGGTTAAAGCAACTTGCCGGGCGATGAAAGTGTTGGGTGTTGAGAATTTCTTTTTCCAAGAAAAGATGAATATGCGCTAAGGTAAAATACAAGGTGGAGAAAAGCAAAATTGCTAAGTGGTGAAGTGATAGGTGGTAAGGCGTTGGGAATGTTAAGGGTTGATATTTTTTCCCAAGGCGTTGGAGCTTCAAGAGAAGATATTTTCAAAGTGTGAAATAAAATGTGGATGATGAATAGAACAAAGTTGCTAGGCGTTGGAGGGGTAAAATAAAATGCAAAGTGGTGTTAGAGAATAAAATGTACAAGGCGTTGGGATTAAAATCCTCCGTGATATATGCCTTCAAGAAAGTTTTCTAAGTTGACGAAATAAAATTTTCCTAACCACGGGCAAGGTCACGAAGTTGAGTAAAATTTTCTAAGGCAAGTTTTTCAAGGTGATCAAAATTTTTCTAAGGCACAAATATTTCCTCCTCTAGAAAATACGCCTAGACTCCGGAGATAGGATTTTCCTATAGTCCAAGTGAAGTTGCCAGTGATGAGGTCGGAAGGTGCCAACATTGCAGGATGAATTAAAATTTTCAAGTCAGAGCAACAAGATTTTCACATATGTGGTTAACGGATTTAAATTTCACAGGGAAATAATTTTCTAAGGTTCAAAATTCAAGAAAATCAAATGAACCCGTTCGTTGTACACCCATGAGTTCGACGCGTTCTGGAGGAAATTTTCTTCTGGGTATTGAAGATTATCGATGAGGAGTTGATTTTAAAGCCTTCCATGCTTCGCTGCGGCCTTCAGGATGAGGATTTTTGATGGGCACTGGATTGATGAGTTTTCCTAAGGGGAATTTTAAAATTTTCTAAGGCAAGGAGTAAAACGTGTTTTCAAGATAAAGTTTTCCTTGGTGGATGAATTTGAAGGTAATAGCCTAGATGATTTTTGATCGAATTCCTGATGAATGCATTTTTCTCGAGCCTAAGTCGGATAAAATATCAGAGTGAAGTGCGCCGAGCAGAATGCAAGATGGGTTGGAAAATTGGCTAAGGCATGAAGAATTTGAACGTGAAGTTGGCTAGTAAAAGACGATGAACCCTCGGGAGTTAGAGTGTGAAAATCTAGGTAAGTTGGGTTTATATTATGAAGTGTTCTAATACTCTTCTCTTTGCTTGTTTTGCAGGAGGAATGTCGAGGCCGGGCGTTGATGATTTAAGTGATCCAAGATGACATTTCAACCTCGAAGGGAGAAAAGTTACAAGAAAATGGCTAAGTGTTGAGACTTAGTATAACTTAAGTGACAAAGATGAAGACCCTCAAGTGGAAGAAGTCAAAGAAAATGCCAAGAAAGAAGATCAAGGATAATGTGAACGCGTCTATTAATGGAATCTTCTAGAAGGATGATGGTGGACATTATGGCGCATTTATTACCCCACTCTCCTTTGTGGCGGTTTTTAAGGCAAATCTTGTTTAGGGCTGAGGTGGCACGATTCTGGCCACTCTATTAATTGTAACCCTAGCCGTCTTTTGGGACTTGGCTAGCTATATAAAGGGGGAGTCCCCCTCATTTGTAATCTCATTAGACAGTAGAATTAGAGTAGAAGTCGAAGTAGAGAGACAACTAGGTGATAGCTTAGAGTAGCTTAGTATAGGTTGATAGTGTAGTTTGAAGAAGAGGGAAGGTTTTCCCTTTGAAAACTTTGTAAGAAATTGTTGTGTAACACTCTTCATGATAATAGATCTTTTCATTGATGATGGAATTCGTCTTGTCATGAATAGCTAGCAAGGTTTCTTCGTCCTTCCGATTCAAATGATAGCGTAAAATAGTTCTAAGTAGTATAATTTTCATTCCATGCAAGTAGATGTTAACTGTGGAATATGGTGTTTGATCTAAGCAACTTCGTCTATCCATACCACTAGTGTATTTGCTGATGGTGAATGCGCCTTGTGTGGTCAACTGGAATATCATGCACTTAACTTCAATCACGGTTTGAATGATGGTATGCGTCGTTGTGATGGTATCTTCATGTCAAGTGGTGGTTTGAACATCTTTAGTCATCTCCCTTGAAGATTGCACCGACTCCGTGGAAGCTGTCCGATGCGAGGCAAAGCGAAGTCCGGTTAGAAGTTTGCTGAAGTTGAGCTCCATATCCCGCACTTAGAATAGATTTAGACTCTCTTAACCCTACCCCATTTAAATTCAGTACTTTCTGGTTAGAATAGGAAACCCGCGCTCCATAGACAAATCTTTCGGGCATTTGAATTCCTTTCTCCGCTGCCGAACAATTCCGTAAGTCCCCTTGAAATACCAGCAAATCACATCGAGCCAAACTGAGCCTATTCGCACTGAAAGAACCTTGGAGTTGAACACACGAACTTTCTTGCAATCTTAGCGTGCGGAATACTTTGATCAAGAGAGAATAGGGAAGCCGTTGGCAACTTTATTCTGCGTTGGTGCGGTCACGAAAAACACATCAACAGTGACTACTGATGGTTTGAGGAGTGGATTGACGCCTTTCTTTTCTGAGGTGAAGACTTTTGTGCAAGATGATTTTGAGAACACTTCAACTTTCTCCAGCCTGATTCAGAATACCCAGGATGCCTTGACCGCTTGGAGGAAGTCTTGCACTCAACATGAGCAGATGGTGACAGTACTTGGGTTTCAACTTGATCATATCCCGCCTATTTCAATTCAGGAAGTTGAAGTAGTACTGGCCAGATTCATTGATTTTGCGGCCAAGGAGAAGGAAAATGGAAATGCCCTTCTAGATGATGACCTTCTGGAGGATTGATAGTGGACATTAATTGCTTTGCTATTTTGAGAGTGAGTGGGAATCTTCTGGCTCATTTATTACCCCACTCCTCTTGGGGGCGGTTTTTAGGGTGAATCTTGTTTAGGGTTGAGGTGGCACAATCTGGGCCATCCAGCCGATTGTAATCTGAGCCGTCCATTGGACTGGGCCAACTATAAAAGGGGCGTCCCCCCTCATTTGTACCTCAGTAGAAATTAGATTAGACATCATACTAGAGAATAGAGCAGAGAGACTGATAGTTGTAGTTTGTTAGCATAGCATAGTTTGAAGGAGAAGGAAATTCGTCCCTTGAGAACTTTGTAAGAAGTTGTTGTGAAAACTATTATAATAAAAAGAGCTTTCATTGATGGTGAATTCGTCTTTTGTTATGAGTAGCTAGCAAGATTTCTTCACCCCTTCTACTTCAAGTAGTTTAGATTAGAATAATTTCCATTTCCATGCAAGTAGATGTTAGTTGTGGATTGTGGTGTTTGATCAAGGCAGCTTCGTTTAATCCATACCACTAGCAGTTTGCTGACGGCAAGCTTGCCTTGTGTGGTCAACTGGAATACTTTTCAAACCTAACTTTGATTGCGATTCACATGTTTGTATGCGTCGTCTTGATGGTATTTGCATGTTGAGTTGTAATCTGAATACCTTTCGCTGCTCCCTTGAAGATTGGACCAACTTTATTGAAGCTGTCCAACGCAAGGTAAGGCAAAGTCCAGTTGAAGTCTGCTGAAGTCAAGCCCCGCACATCTTGCACTTAGACTAGAACTTAGATCTTCTAAACCCTGCACTCATTTCAATTCAGTACATTTTTGGTTAGTTTTAGGAAATTCGTACCTTATTGCCAAATCATTCGCATCACGTGAAAATCCCTCTTCTATCATTAATCTACTGTCAGCTGCTTCATTTGAACAATTGTGTAAGTCCCCTCGTGAAAACAGTAAATCACAACGAGCCAACTGAGTGTATTCCATTGCGTTGAAGGAACCTTGGAGTTGAACATACGATCTCTCTCGCAATCTTAGCATGCAGAATACTTTGATCAAGAGAGAATGGTGTAGCCGTTGGCAACTTCGTTCTGTGTTGGTGCGGTCACAAAAAATCGCATCAACACTGAGTTATCTCATGATACATTGTAATGGACTCAATATTGTAATGTTGTTTCAGTAGTACTGATCAGCTCTTTCATTTCAGTACTTGTGTTCTTTCCCACTGAAAAGTGGAAGAGGCTAGCTTGCCACATAGTTGCTTTCTTATTTTGTTACCCGCTGAAAAGTGGAAGAGGATGGCTTCCCGCTTAAGCATTTTACTTTCGTTTACCTTTCCTGTAGCCTGCTGAAAAGTGGAAGAGGTTGGCTTGTTGCCTAAGCATTTACATTTCCTCTATTAGTTGGCTTGCCGCCAATAGCATTGTACTTCTAGTATTTTCATTTTATTGATATTAGATCCCCTTACATTGTATGCTCTCACCTTTCCCACTCCGAGATCTGGGTGATCAAAATGTGAAGGGTTGCTTTCATATTGTTATCAGATCCTTGTATACTGTATGTTCTCACCTTGCCCACTCTGGGATCTGGGTGATCAGAATGTGAAGGGTTGCTTTCAGTTGGTTATCTTTCTTGGACTAACGTTAATAGGTGAAGTTTTATGTGCTAAAAATTCGGAAAAAACTAAGGGGTCTTGGACTAACATTAATAGGTGAAGTTTTATGTGCTAAAAATTTGGAAAAAACTAAGGGGGATATTTTAGACAAGGATGCGGGCTTGGGGATGGATCCCCTAGTAGGGTTGAGGTGTAGTTCCCCTTGTAGGGATTTGGAGGTAAAACTCCTTGTGGGTTTGAGAGGTTGTTCCCCACATGGGGTCTAGGGGCAACACCCTTGGAACATTCATCCAAATAAAGACCTTCAAAACCACACAAACCTTCATGGCTCATGCCATTTTCACAATTTTATTACTATGTCTATTGCAACACCAAGTTGTCACTATTTCTAATCAAATCTTCATTCTTGAGAAAAAATTTTGTGACTACTTAGGGTGTGGGTGGGGCTCATAAACCATTTGGGTTAGGATTATTGGCACAAACATAAAAGAAACCCTAATTAAAAAAAAGAAGCAAATTTTGAGGGGAATGACGTGGGGGATGCTCAAGTATTTTTGGTGTGTTGAGAGATGTGACAGAATCCCTGAGGGTCCTAGGAAAGTCTCAATGTCTCCTTGCAATCTACGAAACAGGGGATGTACCTAAAATGTCTACTCTTTGAGGAAGATGTCTTGAAAATGTCCCTTGATAGGTTCTACTAGTGGTGGAATAGTGGTTGGATGTTTCCCCAGAGTTCCTGCATCCTGCAGACATCCCCATCCTAGAAATGGCTGGATTTTTTTTGGGGGAGGGGGGTGTGCGAGGCACATCGTTGTAGAACACTACTTTCACATGATATAATACAATACTGCTGCACCTATGTTTCTCTAGTGTTGTTTCGATGATGTAGAATGATAGTTAGTCTCTAGTCTTTACTTAGATAGTCAAACCAATACTTGGGACCTTGGTCTTAATAGTTAATGGTTAGCTGGAAGTTTGGGACATCTGTGATACTAGACTACATAAGAAGAGAGCCAACAAGTTTCTTGGCATTTTATGACATAAAATTCATAGTTTTTTCTTCATGTGTCTGAAACAAATTTATTCGTGTATAATTTAAAACCACATTGTGTATACAACATGTTTCTTAGTTTTACTTTTTTGTTGTTGTATGAAGTAAAATAAAGTTTGATACTTGCCATGAAACAGAAAACCTTGCCATTATTCTTTCAATGAACTTTCATTGTGTATGAAGAATGTTCATGGTTGTTAATATCATTCTCTGGTGTATTTTACAGATTGATGCTCGTGGCTTGCCCTTAACTTCAGAGACTTTGTCTTTACTTCCTGCCTTCTCATCAATAAATGTCAACACAAGTGATACAGAGAATTCAAATTCCTCATCTAAAGTTACATGCGCACCAGAACTTGCAAAAACTGGGCTAGGTTCATCAGCTGCTATGACAACAGCTGTGGTTGCCAGCATCCTTCATTACCTTGGAGTTGTTAATGTCCCTACTAAAGCTTGTGCAAAATATGCAGATAAGATAACAGATGCTGATTTGGATTTAGTACATGCTGTGTCTCAGACAGCTCATTGTGCAGCTCAAGGAAAGATTGGCAGTGGATTTGATGTTAGTGCGGCTGTCTATGGGAGTCAGCGCTATGTTAGATTTTCTCCTGATATTCTTTCTCCAGCACAGGTTTTTCATTTATACCTACTTTCTTTGTCTGATGGACACATTATTGTTAGTGGATGTATGTGCTTCCTTGACAAGACTGTTCACTTCTTTTGTTGCATGTGTATTGCAAGTTTTTGAAAAGCAACATTTTTATTTTTAGGATGAAAATTGACTGACATGAAATTAGGATCAAAATTGTCTATGACATGAAATTAGGATGGACGACAAAAAAATTGATAAGATACATGTGGTGGTCAAAAGAGAAGGGACTCCAAATAGTTGCCAAAGTACATCAAACATTTCCTGGATACTGAGCAATAATATAAAAGAACCATAAAAAATTATGGCTATTTCTTATTCCTTAGGTCAGATGACCTCAAAGGATTTCTTTACCAATAGGAAAACAAAGATAGGAAGAAATGGAGCAATATTGAAGAGGAGGATGGTGTTGTAATAATAATGAAACTTTATTTGGATGCTTTAAAGTTCTGGATTCCATACTTCTGGTGTTCCACAAGAGTACTTACATTGGGATGTTCTGCATTTGAATTGATTCATTGCCTTTCTAAGTGTGATGTTTGCCCCCATAGCTTTTGCAGTCTTGCTGACCAGTTGAAACCTTCATTTCCAAGAATTTTTCTTTTTTTCTACTTCCCTAGGTTCTGATGCTTCAAAAGAAAGAGATTTATTTGGGTCCTCTCTGCCTGCATTTGTAACTGTGAGTTCTGCCTTTTGATCAAACTTCTTGTAGAGATTGTGTAATGTCCCCATTTTCTGGCCTGCCTAAGGAATAATAATTATGTTAATTACTTAATGTTACTAGGCAAAAAGTGCAAAGTTAAAAGGGTAATATTAAATAATTATATTATTATATAGTGACATACTTTAATGGTAAATTAATAAAGTCACTTTATTAATACTTTTAAAAAGTGACTTAAGTGAAAAATAAAATATTAGGTCACATCAAGGAATATTAAAATATTCTTCTAAAAGCTTGTAAAATACTCTTCTTGGATCTTTCTAGAAGTTCAAAGAGTTCTTTAAAAGGGGAAAGAAGGAACTCATTTCTCTCATGCTTAAAGTTATTTTCTCATTTCTTATGGAGAGCTTTATGAAGCTTCCTTGGTCTGTGGGTTTGAAGACCCTAGGGCACCGATTTCGGTAGTGAAACTATCTACCCTAGTTGGAGATTGTTGAGGAATCCATTTAGGGTTTCTATAGGTGCTTCAATGCAAAATTAATCGTCACTTTCAGCGACCGAATTTGGAGATTCACATCGAAATCTACTTGTCTAAGAAGCAAAGTTTCTGAGGTTCCAATTCAAGGGATTGGGTATTATTCATATTTATGCCTATGAGTAATATTGCAAATCAAGAGTTTTAATTCTGTTGCTACATTGCCGCTACTATGACTCAAATAGTGATTCATCTTTTTGAGTGTTGGGTATGCTGTGCAAGTTTCTATGCTTGAGGACATCATTCCTTGAAGTTCTCGAATAACCAGGTATTTATTACTAAAAGTGTATTTCTGTTCATTATCTGTTGCAACATTCAAATACGTGTACGTGGAGATAGGGAGCATACAGTTTGGGCGAATCAACTGCAAACTTCAAGCCATTGGAGAGTCAAGAGGGCAATTACCAGGTCTGGGCGTTTATGTTAATGTTTTTATTGAGAGTATTGTACAAGAATTGCCTTAGGTTTTTGCATCTGCTGTTAGAGACAGCCATTATGTTAAGAATGTAATCATGGCACCAATCTACATTGCTGTTGTTAGTTCTGTGCACTGTTTCAGTCATTTTTCGATAGTTACATTGGAGAAATCAGTCATATACAATCACTATGTATTGCTGGTGAAAACTGAATGTTAGCATCTGATTTACATTGCCTTTAAATGTCATTGGTATCAGTATAGAATGAGGTTTCCTGAGTTGTCTCCTTTCTGATCGGTCTTTTTGAGTATTAACTTTTCATAGCAGCCATCCACATTTCTCAGGAAAGGTCTGAAAAAAGAGTCTAAAACTGTAGTTTCTGAGAATGTATACAATATTCATGTAATTGGTTTGTAAATTGGTTTGATATCATAGAATATGATAGAAAAGTGCAACTATATGCTGCTGTAGCAAAACTGCGTCTAATATGAATGAATTACAGTTTGGTCATCAATATATTGACAAGATTTTTAGGGTCTAATGTCATAATCTGTGTCTTCCTATCATTGTAATCAGCTTTAATCATACTCAGAAACAGTGTATTATCTGCTGATAAAGTTTTACTAATGTTACTATGAAAGAATTGCAACAACCATGAAGTGTAAGGTTGGATTAGGGTCTAGAAGGGTGAACTATTTCAGTCACTGCATCTTCATGTAACCATCCCATTGGGCTGCTGTTTATGTAATTCAATAATCAGTGATATGTCTAGTCTTCCATTTAAATATCTATGTTGAGCATCTCATACTTTATCTTGACAAATGGTCAGAAACTTAGCATGTAAACTCTGATTATACTTTCCTTAATTGACAAATGAAATATGTCATATTAAGCACATTGGGAAAAAATTATCGTTCAATTGGCTAGGGATATTACAGTGGTATCAAAGCTTAAAATCTTGCCAGCTTGTTGGGGTGTGTTATCCAAAAAAATTTAGAGTTTGGCAATAAGGTACAAACATTGAATGGAGCCTCTGAACGAAGAATTTTTTTGGGAAATTTGTGGAAATTATAAAACATTGGGAGCAGAGTTTCGCACTCAGATTTCATTTGCTGATTTCATGGACCTTACAAGAAAGTATGATCGGACATTGCAAAGGAAAAAGGAAAATTTGTGTGGAAAGCTCTACATTGTAGGTATGAAACTTGAAGACCCACATCAATCAAAGGAAGCTCTTCTTAGTACTATGAAGGAAGTTGAAACTTGCTTAGGAATGGTTGGTCAATCACCCTCTCACATAATGAAACTAGTAGTGAGTCCATCAACATATGCCTTGGTTAAGTCAGAACTGTTGAGACATTCAAATGATGAGGTTAAGCTGGTGGTTACTTCTTGTTTGAGTGAAATCACAAAAATTTCAGCACCTGAAGTTCCTTACCATGACAACATGATGAAAGAGATACTTCAGCTGACGGTGGAGAGTTTCCAAGGGTTACATGATGTAAAAAGTCCTACCTTTGGTCAAAAGGTTAAAATCTTGGAGACTATGGCAGAGGTTAGGTTATGTTACCTCTTGTTTGATTTCAGGTGTAATGATTTGATCCTCCAAATGTTCGATTACTTCATTTTCGGAATCATGAAACATCATTCAGATAATGTGAAAAAAGTATGCTTAGTATCTTGTCCTTGATTTTAGATGAAGGTGATGATGTTTGCACTCAGTTGCAATCAGAATTGTTGGTTATCTGGAGAAAAGAACAACATGTCTCAACCGCAACATATGAGTTCGCAAGAAGATTGGTTGAGCAGAACGTGGAGAAGTTCAAGGAACAGTTGACTGCAGAAGAATTAATCTCATTTGGTTTACAGGTTCCACTCTCTCTACAGGAAGAATGTAGGCCATCATCTAGTGAATCAGCTGAGTTGGATGATGAGTCCAAAGAACAAATTGAGCCCATCTGTGTTATGACACCTAATAAGGGCATTGATGATGTTTTTACAGGGAGAATTAGCGCTGTCCTAATTCCAAATCAGAATGTATGTATGCAGGACTTTGCAGAAGAAGATAGTTGTGTGACTCAGGCACTTTCCGTACAATTTGATGCTTCTTCATGTGAAGCAGAAATTATTCATACACACCAAATAGTCTGCACAATTTGGAGAACTAGTTGAAGGTGAGTGAAGATGAGATTGTGGCAGCGTTATCTTATCATGATAAAATGCACAAGTTGATTGAAACTCATCTTTGGATGGTTCAACTTGAGAGAAGACAAAAGGGAATTGATACAGAGTCTTCTCATGATAGTTTGCAGATATTCAAAGACGGTTTGGGGGCAATGAAATCAAATTACATACACCTTCTTTCGAATGGAGACCACCTTTTCAACCTTGTTGAAATATATTTAGATTCTTTGAAAAGGAAAGAAGAGGAAGTTCATAAGCTCTCTCATGAGCTTAAGGTTTCCAGGGATTCCTTGAAGAGAACCCAGTTGGCCTTTCAAGAATCTGAGATTCATGTTGATGAACTTCGCTTAGAGTTAAGCTTGGCTCAATGTTCATCATGTACAGCAAAGACTCAGTCGTTGTAACATACACCCTTGATTTTTTTTGAAAACCCCTATTTGCTATTTGCTTGTTCAAGGTGGTGTTTGAGTTTGTTTCAATGTGTTTCAGATGCATATAACATAAAGGAAATGATTGCAATAACAAGAAACACTAGAGAACAATGAATTTTCAATAGAGATTGCAACAAATATCTTAAACATTCATTTTCAATTGATAATCAAATTATTACGTGGAGATATCAGACCTGATATTGAAAGTTTCAGACTTGGTAATAACTTGTATCAACAGCAATGAAGTCCTAATTGTTGATGTGTTTTTCGTGACCGCACCAACACAGAATAAAGTTGCCAACGGCTACCCTATTCTCTCTTGATCAAAGTATCCAGCACGCTAAGATTGCGAGAGAGTTTGTGTGTTCAATTCCAAGCTTCCTTCTAAGCGATGGATAGTCTCAGTTGGCTCAATGTGATTTTGCTGGTATTTCAAGGGGACTTACAAAATTGTTCAACAGCGGAGAAAGGAATTTGAATGCTCAAAAGGTTTGTTTATAAAGCTCTTGTTTCCTAGACTAACCAGAAAGTACTGAATTAAAATGGTTGCAAGGATAAGAAGGTCCTAATCTACTCTAAGGCGTGGGACATGGTGATCAATTCTCACAGACTTCAACCAAGCTTTGCTTTGCCTCGCTTCGAACAACTTCCACAAAACCGGTGCAATCTTCAGAGGAGTAACCAAAGGTATTCAGATCATAATTCAACATGAAGACACCGTCACAACAACGCATACCAACATGTGAATCACAATCGAAGTTAAGTCCGCAATGTTCCAGTTGACCACACAAGGCTAATTCACCATCAACAAACACACTAGTGGTATGGATAGATGAAGTTTTTCCAAATCAAACACCACATTCCACTACTAGCATCTACTTGCATGAAATGAAATTTATTCTACTTTAAGATTCTACTTGAATCGAAAGAATGAAAAAAACTTGCTAGCTGCTCACAACAAAAGACGAGATCATCATCAATGAAAACTCTTTTTATTATGAGAGTGTTCACAACAATTTCTTACAAAGCTTTCAAAGGAAGAACTTTCCTTCTTCAAACTATACTACCAATCTATGCTATACTACCTCTAAGCTATCTCTCTACTATTCTATCTCATCTAATCTCTACTCTAATGAGATACAAATGAGGGGGGATGCCCCTTTTATAGTTGGCCCAGTCCAATGGACGGCTCAGATTCAATTACAATGAAGGGCTTAGATTGAGCCACATAAGCCCTAACCCTAAAAACTGCCTGATAGAGACAGGGTTGGATTGAGTCAATCACTGGCTCAATGCTCTGGGTCTCCAATTGAATAACCCTTGGTGTTTCTCTCCACCACTCAACCTATAGGTCCTAAAGGTTATTAGGCACCCCTGGTCTTCTCTGCCAACCCTGCTATCAAATTGCAAATCATTCACCAAGCCTAACTTGATGCTCTTCCTCTCTTTCACCACCTAGCCCTTAATCACCTTAAAGACTAACCATGCTCAAATGTTTCCTAACTCTGTTAAAGGGGTGAGTGTTGCCTTCCAAGGCTTCCAAAATCATCTTCTACAGGTGCTTGAACAAACACCAAATTCCAACTCTTCATCGTTTTCATAAAATCTCTGTTTTAGGTTTTGGGCAGGGCTACATGTTGGGTGAAAATTATGTAATCAACTTTCGACAGATTACACAACTTGGACTTCAGCCACAGCTATGTGAGATATGAATCTCTCCTCTCGGAAAGGGGAGGTGCCCTTCTTACTGCTAAGAGAAACAATAGTAAATCACAAAAGTAATTACAACACGAAATTCACGGAGTGGGGGGGGTGTGTTACATTCATCCTTCTCTCTTTTTTCAGAGAAGATGTTTACAATGCTTCCGTGTTGGAAGTTACGAATTCTTGATAAGCGAAGCGAACAACTAGCAGTTAATGCCAATATCTCTATCTGCGTCAAAGCGGCGTAGAGATACCGAAGTAATTAATAACAACAAACAAAAGAAATAAAAAGGAAAGCTCACGAAGGCACAAAGTCGTTCGTAGCTTTATCAATGTTGGATCTGCATAAGCGTACCGTTTGCTACGTTAGAACACAAAGTCTTCTTAGGCGCAACAATTCTTCAAACAACATGACGATTACAAGCACAAAGTCTGGCAGATCATCCAACAAGAGTGTCGTAGCACGAACGATTACAAGCACAAAGTCTTGTAGATCCTTCGACAAAGTATCCAAGAGAATGAATAATTATAAGCACAAAGTCTTATAGATTATCCAACAAGAACATGCAAGAGTATAAATGATTATAAGCGCAAAGTCTTATAGATCACTCAACCAATGATAAACAAAATAACAATGCAATCTAAATAATAGATGTAACACAAAGTTTACATCAACCACTTAGAGTCTTTCAGATTCCTCGAACTAATCACTACCAAATCAAATCAACTTACAAAAGTATTGAATCCAACGCAAAGTCTAGCTTGCAATCCTTTTCTTTATTGATTGAATCTCATTCACAAAGTATGAATGCAAAGTTTCACAAGTTTGCTTACAAAAGGGCAGCACTTCATTGCAAAAGACTAAAAGATAATATTACAATGAAAATCCCTCACCTTATATAGAAAGAGGGATGAGCAAAAGAAGGAAAGAGATTGAGAAAATCAGGGAGAGTTAGGTGAGCGATTTTAGGAAATCTCACCTAACTTTGACCAAAGTCAAAGTGTAATTTGTTTTGAAAATATTACATCTTTTGACTTGGTATGAAATTACAATTTACAAAATGACATTCGAAAATGTCGAAATATTTACAAGATGCATAAAGGGATGCACCGGAAATGTCTAACACTGGAGAATAGGGGGCTTCTGCGTCTCTCTTTGCATTGAGCGGAAGTCTTCAAATTTCCTCCTGGTCTCACCACGAACTTCTCATGCGGACCAGCATTATGTAATCACAATGGTGTGAATTCTGGTATGATCATGGCGGATATGGAGTGAACCTTTTGCAATGTAAGATCGTCTTTAGGTTGTCCAATGTGGCCTTGTATCACAAATGATGTTCAACAAGCTTTGAGAAGGGCTGTCGATCAAATTCGTGATGGCTTCCTTGAAGATCAGGGATATTTCTACGGCCGGTAGGAAGATACGATTGTCCTCAAGAAGTTGACCAGGCAATTCTCTGATTCTTTTGTCAAGAATGTTGCAATGCCCGTCGACATCTTCCTGTACTTGGTGAAGATCTTCAATGAGAGATTGAACCACTTGAATCCTGTGTTTCAGTGATTCTCTTACCTCTACAAACTTTTCTTTGTGGGAATTACCCCAACCTCCACCAATTTGCTGAGAGCTTTACCTGTTTCATTTCCGACCATGACAACAGGCATTTTTCCATCTCTGGCTCAGGGAAAGTACGCTCTTTTCTTTATCAAGCTCGTGGGTGAGCTTGGCCAACATGGTGGTTTTCTCATCGCGTAAAATTATCTGAGATCCGTGTTAGATGATCTTTTCAACAAAGTCGCCGCTTACCTGCGCTTTGGGTACCATCTTTCTTATTTGGGTCTTCAATACTTACCAGCGTAGGTTGTGCGTACTTGGAGGCGAGCGTCTGCTAGCAGTGGCATAATGCTCTGCCCTCTGTTTGTACATGTTACGAGATTGCTCAACTTTGTCCAGCCTTCCTGCCAAGATATCCGAAGTGACTTGCGCATCGGCTTTTGCACTTTCGTTGGTAACCTTGCCAAGCTGGATCTTTGTTACTGTGTAGTCCTCCATATTGACATCACCTTCTTGATTCGGTGGTATGCCAATTTCAGCATACTTGTGGCCAGACTTATCAACATTCAGCCTCGAGTATACTTTTGCCTTCTTTTTTCCTTTGGCCTTTGGAAGAACGATCTCTTCAAGGTCAAGCTCCTCTGGAGAAATCATTTGCTTTTTACGCTTCGACACTTGAGATATTAGCCAAGGAGGAAGAAAGAGTATGAACTACTGATTTTTAGTCAAGTCGTTAAGCCATTGCCACCTCTGAAGTTATTGTCACATCTGAACTCACCATTGGTATCGTGACAATTGGAGAAGTGTTTGTCATCATCGCTCCTGTAGTTGACACATTGAGCTGATCACGCATTGACTCATTCATGAAGCGATTGAATTCGTTCTCAGAAGTGATATCATACGTTGGCGAAGACAAGCTAGGAATGGACGATGGTGGGCTTGACAGTATATCAACCGTATGGATGCTTGTCACTGAAGGAGTATCAAGCTGGGTTGATGCTGCAGGGATAGGGGATATCTCGGCTGCAGGAATGCTTGTGGTAGGAATAGGTGACGAGGGAACGGGAGGTGGAGGAGTTCTTGACTCAAAAGGGGTATGAGGAACGTTTGAAATCACGGGCGATGATGTTCTGTGGATTTCCTCAACTACGTTCTCGGGAGGAGAAATAGTTATTTCTTCATCATGCTCGGGTTCCTGTTGATCACCCTCTTGTCTCTCTGATTCTGGCTCACCTTCGAAGTCACCTTCAGATCCTTCTTCAGAATCTTCATCAGACTCTTGCCCGCTTTCAGAAACCTCTTCGGCATCGGAGTCTGCTTCTGCTGAATCTTCATCTTCAGCGGATTGGTCGCTTGAAGTATCTTCTTCATCGGAATCTACCTCCTCTAGAATGGGCTTTTTACCCTTTGAGCGAGATGGATGAGATTCCGTTATTTCTGTCTCTTGGACAGCCTGGGTATCTTTCTTACCAACAGTGAACTTAATCCTTGGACCTCTTCGCGAAGAAGTGGGAACGGTCGCTGATTTGTTTTTGTCGCGGAGTTCTTGCTGTTGGCGTGCTTCTGCCTCGGACTCTTCTCCTTCTGAGTCTGTCCTGAAACTTTTCATTGTATGACCATGTTTGTGTAACCATTCTTCTGTGTTGGCTAGGATTGGTCTCAGCCTTTCTCTCATGCTGGTGACCTCTTTCCTAGACCACTGTATCGCAGGCAACGGCCTCTTAGCAACGCCTTGCTCATCATAGACAGCGTTCATGATATCACCTGGATCCTCAAAATCCTCTGGTAGGTCAGTGATACCAAGATCTCTGATTTGTTGAACTATCAATCTGCAATAGTCCATTTTGCAAATGGCTTCTTCATCTCTGCAATCCACCCAGATGTCTTCAAAGCATTTTGTGTTTGGTGACTTTACACGCTTCTTTACGACATCTCGGTAGTCAAAATCAAACCCTATACTGTAGGTTTTGATGGTCATGATGCATCGGCATACTTGGGGCTTGCTTTTGTAAGTTTGGATAGTATATCGCCGTTAGATACGTTAAGGAACTTGAATCCGCAGCTTGTAGTTTGCTTCTTCGTTCTTTACGCGACGCTTCAGTACATGCATGTTTCCATGAGAACCCACTTATCCGAAGGATAACGTGGTAGCATGTAAGGGGCAACGGTGCTTAACCTACTCTCAAATGATAGCGTTGGGGTGGAGAAAAAATACATCGGCTTTACTTACGCACCTTATAAGCCTCATCGGACCCTCTTCTTCTTCTACGGTATGTTATCCTAAATTTTTAACTCGTTTCAAAATTTAGGTAACCAATCAAAATTTTCTTAAAACTTGAGATTTTTCTTCTCCAAGGCACGCATTACGAGGTGCAAAGGGTGGAAAATCTCTGTTTTAAGTTGATTAACCTTTGGGCTACTCTTTTTCCTCTTTACGTTTCCGTTTTTGTCGATTTCTGACTTGTTTTTAATGTCTTTTTGGCCAATTTCGGGTTTTCTGAGCAACTCAGCAAATAGGGAAATTTAGACTCAAAAGCAAAATTGCCAAAGTGTCTGAAAAACCCGAAATTGCTTAAGTTATCTAAAAAACCCGATTTTTGTTAAAGTCATTTTATTTTGTCAAAAAAGCAAAATTGCTAAAGTTCATAAAAAACCCGATTTTGCTTAAATGACATAAAAAGTCCGAATTTTTCAATTTTGTTACAATGAAAGTTGTCTTTTTATTAGAAAAGTGCGAATTGGTCAAAAATGAAATTGCTAAAGTTCATAAAAAACCCGATTTTGTAAAAAAAGACATGTAAAGACCTCATAAAAACCCGATTCATCATTTTGATGTTATTTTTCATTGTCAAATCTTCTGAAAAGCCCGATTTTTCTTAGATTCAAGCTGGTTGAATTGTTCTTGGCATTTATTTCCTCATTTCATGGAAATTTGGTCGACCTTGATGCTTCAAAATCGGATTTTAACCAGTAAATAGCCATTTTCTGTCTTTTTGGACGCGTCTAGGGTTTTTGCCTCTGCATTTTCGCGTATTCAACTTGTCTCCAGGTATGATTCGCATTTTCTATCTTCCTTTTCAATGTTTTACTGTCATATATATGCGTTTTTGTCTTTTACATACCACGTTTTTACTTTTTATCACTGTTTCAAAACGCGTTTTTATTTTTTATGCGTTTTTCTTTCTATCCTTCGCTTTCATCATGGTTATTTTGGTATATTTGTTGATATTTTTGCTAGTTTTATCAAAACGCGTTTTCTCTTACTGGTTTTCTTTATCTTAAATACATTTATTTATCTCAAAAGCCCGCCTTCATACTAAAACGTGTTTTCTTGATACATTCTCGCCTCTTTCATTTACTTGTCTACTCACCATTTTCTTTCATTTCGTTATTCACTCTCACTGCCATTTATTCCTCCATTTCATTCGCCATCTTCACTCATATATCTCCATATTATCTCCATTCGCCCTTATATAAAAATGCGTTTTTCTCATATTCATTCACACGCCTTCTCCATTTTACTGAGATTTTACCTTCCATCTCATTTCACATACCTCCATATTTCATACATAATGCATTTTCCCTTTAAAAAATGCTTTACATGATTAAAACGTATTTCTTCCATTTCACCGTTCATTTCCAGCAATAAAATGTCACTTATGCTCATTTCCTTCATTTCATTCATTTCGCCACTTCATATATCCATCACTATCTTTCACAAAATAAGAAAATTTCACTTTGTCTCTTATTTCGGGTTTTTAGCCTAAAGATACAATTTCGGGATTTATATTTGAAATAACAATTTTTAAAATTGCAAAGTTCAAAAATTGTTAAACTTCTGTAAAATCCCGATTGCCTTTGAGAAAATTGTCAAAACTCTGAAAAATCCCGAAATTGCAAAAAGCAAAAATTGCTAAAGTGTCAAAAAGTTCCGAAATTGTTCAAGTCACTCAAAAACCCGAATTGCCTTAAAAAGCACATAAGTTGACCTTTTTGGACGAAATTCCAAATCCAAGTTTTGAGATCTCTTTATCTTGCTGTTTCAAAGAGACAAAATGCCGTTTTCCATTCCACCACTTCATCCATTTCGAATTCATCTTCATTCACCTTCCATTTTTCTTTCAAAGTCCATTTCATTGTTCTAGGGTTTGAGATTCGCCATGTCCACTCACGTTGATGCTGATGATGTGCTGACCTTATGGGGTTTTCACCGCAGTCTTGCAGATTCTTGTTCAATGACGGATGAACCAACTTCTCCAGCAGGCAAAAAGATGAAGTATAAGTTTGACAAATATCAGAATGAGATCTCTCCATCTCACGTTGTTTCAAACATCGATGAGATCAAAGATACAGAAATAGGGCATGTTGATATGTCTAATTTTCTTGAAAGGGTTGAGAAATCTACGTCTTCTGATATGCAAAAGTTGCTGAGAAGTCATATCCATCTCGTGGCTTCTTTCCCTGTTGCTGCCCTTGAACCAGAATTCGTCCTTGCATGTGCAGCACGCTTTGATAGACAATCCAGGACAATTAAGGATGATGATGGCAACGTAGTTATCAGACTTGATGCTGAGACAATCAATAGAGTTTTCAGAGTACCTGATGCAACCACTTATTCAGAGATTTCATTAAAGAGTGCTCACAAACATTTTGAGCAGAAAAAGAATGATTGTATTAAACACATCAACTCTAAATGGCTTCTAAAATCACGACCTTGTGCAACCCGTATGCCCAAGTTGTATCGGTCTGATTTTATAGAAGAAGTTAATGACATGATCACTCTTTTGAGCAGAATTGCAGGGTTGAAAGTTTCTAACATGTTTGAAAGCTGGATGTATAAGTTCATGGTTGTCATTAGAAAAGCACAACATCCAATTTTCTGGGGAGAAATAATCAGTGACTGTTTGTGCGAACAGCTTGCACAGGTTCCTACTACTCTGACCTTCTATATGAATTCATATTTGGTCTACATAGCAGCTTCCTTGAGACATTTTCCAGGCTTATCTCCTGAAGGCGACAGATCATTGGTGCCCGTATGGAAATATTATGATCAGCTGACTTTTATTCCAAGTCGAGCGCATTATAGAAGGGTACAAGATGCCTTCTTTGGTTATTTTATGTGTTTGTTTGACAAAGAGTTGGTAAATAACAGGGTGTCAGATGCAGCTTGGAATAAGGTAAATCAATATGGCTGCTTATTCCTTCAATTTCCAACATTCACCTATATGAGAGTTGGCTGCTTTGAAGATCAGCCATATATGCTACCGAGATATCCTACTGATAAGATCATTCTGATGGAGCTGGGAAGGCAGTTGATGTCAGTTCATTCACGTCAAGCTTCACAACACAAATCTGGAATTGGTATTTCTTCACATAATCCATTGGTAATTGGCAGGTATTCTTTGACAACCTCTTCAAGAGCCAAAGCGATGGAAACTGAACTTCAGGAGATAACATTGAAAAGATTCCAAGCTAGAGTGGATTTTGATTACAGGAGGATGAAGGATAAAATAAAAAGAGTCTTCACCCATGTTCACCGCATCGAAGACATTTGGGCAGACCTCCGTACAGAAAAGGATGTATACAAAATGGATTATTGCAGGCTAACTTTGGAGCAAATCATTGACCTGAATCTGACTTTAATTCCAGAGGGAGTAATTGATGATAAGCAGATTTTGGATCCTGAGTACGAAGAACAGGGAGTTGCTAATGCTCCCATTCCTGCGATTCAATGGTCTCAGAAGGAATCCGTCTCTATCTTTGATAGATTCCAATCAGTCTTGGCGAACACCAATTTTTGGCTCAAAAGCATAGGTGTCAAGACCATCAAAATCAGAGTTAGAGCTGAAGATGACCCAGCTGGCCCTAGAGGATTGAAATCAGAAATTAGGGAACAATCTAAGGAAGGAGCTTCCTCTTCAAGTACCAGAATCAAACTGAAAGTAAGCAGAGCTCCTGAACAACCATTGGATAGTGAAACATTAAAGGGTAAGGAAGTCAATGAAATGCAGATTCAGGTATTAGATCAGCATGAAGAAAACGAGGTTCATGAGACCTCTACTATCCTAAGTGAGATAACTCCTCACATTGAGGCTCCAATACCAGAATCAACTATATCTCCTTTGTCTCCTATCGACAGTGATGTTGATTCCTTCTCTACCGTTTTTGTTCCTTCTATTCCACCACAAGAGACTTGTAATCAGCCTTCATCTGTAACAAATG
>VDFB02336443.1:0-27805 GCA_007258455.2 Sequoia sempervirens
TCAAAAGAGGAAAAAATTCAACTCTTTAGGCTATCCAAATATCTCTATTGGGGCTATGGATGCATGATTGGCAATAGAGCTATGTTTGGGGGAATTATAGAGACAACCTTGTCGAGGCTATGGATGCCTTACTGGTAGCAAGGCTCTATCCAAGGTTGGCTTTGGAGGATTACCAAATTATGTAGTTAATGTCAATGAACTAATGTTTTTCACAAAGTTCTAGAAACTAGAATTAATCAAGGCACACATTGATACTTTTTGGAGAAATTTTATAGTCTTTATGGGAAAATTCAGATAAAGGTGAGGAGTTATTGTTGGAAAATATGTATAAGTTATAATTTATAGTGAGTGATTTGATCATGGGTTTCTTTTAAATTTGGTTTTATTGATTTCAAGTTGTTGTGTGGTTTCACAACACACCCCAAGATTGTAATCCTTGGGGACCCAAGTGAAAACTAATTCTTATGGTAGGTGATGGTTAGCCAAAAAGGGATCACCAGAAGTTAAAGTTAAAAGGAAATTTTTGGAGTAATTCATGATTCGAGTGTACCAGGTATCGGGTACTAGGTATCAAAAGGAAAAAAGTGTTAAAATGTTAATGCAAGGTTTTGGTAAAGTGTTTTGGTCCAGGAATGAAGGTATAGGAAGTGTGGAGGTTCTGGTAGAATCTAAGATCTAGGAATGTTTTATTTTGGTAAAAGTTGAAGTGTCAAGTACCACATACTGTGTAACAGTGTTAAGTTTAAAGTTAAATGTTTAAGTTTTCTCAGGGGATTCAAAAGGTCTGATAACCCACCTAAGAGGATAATTATGCGAGAATGTATTGAAGTGTGATATTTATAATTTTTTGGAAATGATGATTTATTAATGATGGTTTTGTTTTAATGAGTTTTATGAATGTTCTAAAAAGGGATTAATATGTGGAATTTGTACTTGCAAGATGAATAGATTGTGATGCAATATTCAGGTATGGATGGTCAAGAAAATTTGGATCATGAGTAGAATCATATCCAAGTCAGGTAAAACATTTTGGTAGTCTATGTGAAGGAGGAGCTTGAGTTGTCACAATGTCAGGAATCCTAGTATTATGAATAAGGTGAAAGAATGCACCAACCTCCTCTATGAATTGTTCCTAGTAGTTTTAAGCTTGAGGCAGAGCCAAAAAGTGGAGCATAAAGCTGGTGGATGCATATTTCCTTATATTTTTCTATGTCCACCTGATCACTCTATGTATCCAAGAAGCCCCTAGATTTTGTTTGACAAATCTACTCAAATTCAAGTTACAAACTTGGCTATATTATAAATATGGAGATCTTGAAAGATTGTAATGTGATGAGGAAGGTCGACATCTCTTGATTTCGACGTCAATTCTCTTGCCATTTTTCATATTCCACATGCCTTGTCGTGATTGTCCCTTGGATTCCCTCTCATATGTTGATTGAATTTCCCAAGTGTATTGTTCTTATAAAAGGTCAGGAGATGTTTCATTTTAAGTTAATTTCAAAATTTGTGGATGTTGGAGAACATATCGCCGATAATACCCAACTAGTCCCATGAAACTACAAATTTCTGAGACATTAGTGGGCACGGGCCAATCCATGATAGCCTGGATTTTAGCAAGATCAACAGAAATTCCCTCTTCAGAAATCACATGGCCCAGATACTAAACTTTAGTCTTATAAAAGTCACACTTTGCCAAATTGGCATACAACTGATTGTCCCTTAAGCAATGCAAAACCTACTTTAGGTGCACCTCATGCTCCTCCATAGACTTAGAATAAATCAAAATATCATCAAGAAACACGAGGACGAACCTATCCAAGAAAGTTTGAAATACCCCATTCATTAGACTCATAAAGACTGAAGGTGCATTTGTCAACCCGAATGGCATCACTGTGAACTCGTAATGACCATACCGCGTACAAAATGCAGTTTTATGAATATCAACCTCTGCTATCCGCAACTGATGATACCCTGATTTAAGGTCGATCTTGGAAAATACCTTTGCCCCTTTTATCTGATCAAAGAGATCATCAATCCTGGGAAGGGGATAATGATTCTTTACTGTTACCTTGTTCAATTGTCGGTAATCGATACAAAGGCGGAGAGACCCATCCTTCTTTTTGACAAAAATCACTGGTGCTCCCCACGGAGAGACACTAGGGCGGATAAACCCCTTAGTTAACAATTCTTCTAACTATAGACAAAGCTCTTGGAGCTCCTGAGTGGTCATCCTGTAAGGAGCCTGAGAAATAGGCTCAGCCCCAGGCACCAAATCAATCCTAAAATCCACCTCTCGCTTAGGAGGCATACCTGGTATCTCACTAGGGAAGACATCAAAAAATTCTGCAAGAAGAGGGTAATCATTCAAAGAAACCTCCCCATTAACCTCTGACTCAAGGTCATTAACTGATACAGCAAAGAGCTAACAACCCTGACGAAAACACCTTTTTAACTGCATAGCTGAAATCATTCTCAAAGAGACAGGCCTCTGAACACCCACAATTTCCACCTCTTTACCAAAATCATCCACACACCGCACTGCCTTACGGTGGCAATCAATCAAAGCATGATGTGAGCTTAGCCAATCCATGCCCAAGACTACATCATAAGAACCAAGTGGAAGAATTCTGAGATCCACCTTAGTTGACATGGCCCCTAACTCTAACCTACAACCTTGCACAAGCTTCTCAACCACAACCTTAGATCCTGAAGCTAACTCAACTTGCCACTTTTTGCTTTGCCTTATTGCCCCCAGTTTACATCGCTCAACAACTAAAGGAGAGATAAAAGAATTAGATGCACCAGAATCAAAAATTACTGAAATGTTAAACTTATGTAATGAACCTGTAGTTTCAATGATGGTTCTCTGATGATCCGCCTGCCGATTATCCACTGTTGCGAAGACTTGGTGAGATCTCCCTACGTCTCCCACTGTCAGCTCGGACATAGCTGGTTTCTGACTAAACTCTGAAGCATTCTTGTGAGGACACATCCTAGCAATATGCCCTTGCTGCCCACACGAGAAACATCCAGAACCTCGACCAAAACCTCTTCCCCCGGATGGAGCATTCGATTGCTGGAAACTCCCTCGACTAGGTGCAGACTGAAAACTCAGTGCAGGCTGTCCCGAATTTGTACGGTTTTGGTTCTGATCCTTGCGAAACTAAAATTGACCACCTTGCTGGGAAGTAGCATTCTTGTGCTTCGGTTGAGACTGCTGCTGCTGACCCCCTCTCGAAGGCCCAAAATGACTTTTAGAAGGTCCTGCTGACTGAGTCTGACCCCCTTGCTAAACAGCTCTAGTAGCGGGCACACTACCAATCTGTACTCCTACATGACCACCCAAAGCCATGGCCAAGTTTTCCTCTACCAGACGAGCCTTCTCAACAGCAACTTCCATGGTCTTAGGTTCGAAGACCCTTACACCACCACTGATGCGTGCGTTCAAACCTCGAACAAAGTGTTGAACCAACATCCCTTCATCATGGCTAATACCTGCATACTGCTTTAGCTCATAGAAGCGATGTTCATACTACTCCACTGACATTTCCATTTGCTTAAGATCGTGAAATTCATCTGCCCTGCACTGCCTCCAATGATCTGAGAGGAAGCGAGCCCTGAACCTTTCCAAGAAAAATTCCCAAGTGACCATACTAATATCCATATGCAACTTTTGTTCCTCAAGCTACCACCAAGTGGACGCAAAACCCCACAAATGCATAACAGCACATCGAGCCTTGGTATTACTACCGTAGGGGTGCATTATGAAGCATCAGCCCAAATCAATTAACCAGGTCTCAGCTTCCAACCCTCCTCCAGAGCCATCAAAGGTAGGTGGATGAGTTATCATTAAATCCCTCATATGACCAGCTAATAAAGCATCCTGATCAACTGAAGCTCCCCTGTGCCTTGGAGACCTTTCTCTTTCCCTCTCAACCGGCTGATCCCCATTAGGTCTAGGACCCAATCTATCAAGAAGCTCACCCAATAGATGCTGCAACTGTCCATCCAACCCCGGCTGTTCCGCATTCGGTCCACCATCCGACGGATTGATCTGAGAATTCTGTTTCTCCTCAGACTCAGGACCATGAGAACTTGGCAGTGAAGGATTCAGTTCATTAGCCCCACGGCCACCACCTCGGCCTCTTCCTCGGCCTCTACCTCTACCTCTACCTCTGCCTCTAGGCATGCTTCTGCACAGCAAGACAAAGGTACACATGGGCTCAAGAGCCAACATGCAAAGGTTACCTAGCGGACATAACTACCCAGAGACCCCAGCATGTGCAACCTTGGCTCTGATACCAAGTTGTAACGCCTGCCGTGCAAGCCCCAAAGAACAAACAACAAAAGAACACAAATATTTTTTTTTTTTTAAAAGAAAGATAAATAATCATCATACCAATATTAAATGATCATATACATACTCATATACTTCATACAAACAACATAATCAACCATGTCCTTTGGGGCCCCACGAGGTTACATCAAAAAATAAACATTACTAAACATCATCTCATAAGATATCAAACAAGAAACTATAAATGACAACATTATATAAATACATACATAAATTCTATCACAAGATAACCCCATGAGACATTTCATAACCCACTTAAAATTACAAAGTAGATAATTACATTACATCATCTTTCAAATGTTACATCGTCCATAAAGTTACATCATGAATCCCAAACATGTGGGATGAATACAATATACAAGTTTATCAAAATACAAGGAGATCAACTGGAATAAATCTTCAACTGGATGTAACTGAAGCCATGAACGTTGATGGGGAACCCAACGGTGTGCGGAGCACATTCCACCCGACCACCCCCATGCTAAGAGGTGACAGAGAAGTAACTCCAACCAAGAATGACAACAAAATGTACAACCATACAAAAAGTACCAACATAGATCCATCTCACAATACACCAATTAAAATGAGCAACCAATAACACCATATCACAATGTCATAAAGATGCAATATCGTAAATAAAATATAAATGAGATCATACAACGCATGCTAAAGAGGTATCAAAACAATAATCTTAAATCTATTTAAATCAATTCAAACAACAATCTAAATCAACTCCCATAACCCACTTCTAGAGGAACACAATAACACAAACACATGGGCAACTAGGGGAGAGTGTCATTGCATAGTTCTACATGGGCTGTCCTGTGCTCTTCCTCCCAACTGGAGGCGTCGGTCCCATCTATGGCTGTCCTGTGCTCTTCCTCCCAATTGGAGGCGCCGGTCCATAGGGTGACTCATGTGGAGCCGTAGACCTCTCGTGAGGACGAGGTCACAACCTTGCCAACCACGGCCTTCTCAGCCTTCCATTAGTCTGCGGTAGCACTAATTAAGAAGAGGCATCCATTTTAAAATCTTGCAATGATATTACTACCCAACCCACCTAAGTTAATTATTAGGTTTTCACTTATTTACTAACTCACTCGTGGGTTATCTTGAGCTCTTCCCCTTAAACGGGGCGCCGGCCCCCACGAGGAGCCACTCTCCCTAGAGACCCACCAAAAATAGGGGTTGTACCATGCCAATCATAATCATCAAAGTATGACAACAAAAGCAATACACGAGGCATAAACCATCTCACAAATAAAAATACCATAACAAAATCTCATAATTCAGTACACCCCATTAATAAAACATAACTCATCAGAAATCAAGGTGAAAAAGTATAAACTCAGCAAAAACATCATCCTCTGGAAGACTAAAGTGTTGACACAAACGGGTTCCCACATCAAGAAATTAACAGTGTCCCAAACCCAACAATGCAACAAGATTAAATTTCAAGAATAAATAATTAAAAGAGATAACCTATTTAATTCCAAAGTAGATTACAAAATAAATTCCATTCCTAAAATGCAATCATACTAAAACCAGAATTAATAAACAATGTTGTTTTACCCACAATATCCTTTCCAAGTTGTAAATTCAATAAAACAGATTTCTTTCTAATTTACTAATATTTTCATTGTAAAAATTTATGCTTTATTATTAAATAGAAAAGAAACAGAATCTAACTATGAATATCTATTTTCTAGATAACAGATAAATTACAGAAAAATATAATTTTAATCAGAACAGAACAGAATATATTTATACATTTTAACTAACAGTTGAATTAACAGAATATCTTTTAAACAGAAATAAAACAGTATATATATATATATTCTTCTTAAATAACAGTGAAATTAATTAAATAATACTACAACCAGAATAAATAAATTAATCTATATATATATAAATATATATCTACAACATATATATATATATCCAAATAAAAATCCGCACATAATTTTAATATATAAAAATCGCATATTAAAAATTATATTCACAAACATTAAAATTTAAATGGGGATTTAATCCCAACAAATGCATAGAGGACTGGACCCCGCCGGCCGTGGACAGTCTAGACTGTCCATGGTACCGACGGTACCGACGGCCGATGATGGCAGTGTGGTGGGTACGGTCGAAGCCATCCCCCACACAGCCATAAAATACATAACATAAATTCAATACAGAATTCCGCACACAGAGCGATGGAAGAAATAACATGGGTTTCTAAGAATTTTGAATTTCCATTCAAATTTCATTCGATTAAAAAAATATATATATATATTTATGTATATGTATATATATATATATCTAATATATATATATATGTATGTATATATATTTACAGAGATTCGAATATTTACAGTAACAGAGAATTACTGTACACATGCAATTCACTGTGCATGTTTGAAATAAAATGTTTTATAAAGAAATATATATATGAACCAGCAATCCGAGGAAAGGTAACTGTTTTCAAAACAATAACAAAATTTTTAAAACAAAATTAAATAAGAGAATGCTATTTAATTCCTAGATTGCAATAAAAACCCCTCTCTTTTTTTAAAGAAACAGCCACAACCCAGAAACCCCAGAGATTTCATCAATCAAATAACAGTCCCCAATTTTCTTTGATTAAACTGTAACCCCAATAAATTTTCTTCCTATCATTATCTAATTTTCAACCCTAAATATAAATTTCATTTACAAACACAAATTCCTATTTCACAGAAGATAAATAAATTAAAAGGAACCTGGCGTCCTTCACTTGCAAAAGATTGAAGAAGCTTTGATCCTCTTGCTGCACTACTTCCTTTGCTGCAAATATTCCAGCAACGGATCCAAACCTTCCTTCCTCTACACCAATTTCTCCAAAAATAGAAAAGAACTAAGGGTAGAAAAATGATTGAAGATAAAATTTCTCCAGCATTCCAAAAACCATCCCCTCAAACAAAGAAACCTCCTCTTAAAATCCATTCCCATGAATCCCTTCAATTTCCTCTTCCTGTGAATACCAGAGGACACATTTCAAGAAATAAAACCAAATAATATTCATTGATGCTTTTCCCATAATACATTTTCATTTTCATGCATTTAATTAAAACTAAATAAATTTTAAATCCACAACATGAACAAATATATAAATATTCATCATCTCCACAATTCTTTATTAAATAATTACTTATTAAAATCAACCATTGAGAGACTCAAAATAAAAGTAATATTTTTATTATTACCAATATTTATTTATTGCCATATTTAATTATTATTTTATGTTTTTATTTTATTAATTACTCAATTATTTAATTTACCACATAAGACCATTCACCACTTTAGACAAATCATAAAATCATACAAAGACCAATGTAACTACACAATTGAATGTGACCAATATGCACAAATCATGAAGATACAAGGCTGTTGACACCTTGGTATGGAGTTACTTTTCATGTCACCTCAAATATTCAACTTCCTGCCGTTGGGTTGGTTCAATGCTCGCCCAGACCTACCGAAATAGGTGGAATCGAGTCTTATTCGTGCAAAGCCTGCATCCACAAGGTGATATACAATATACATAAAATCAAAGCATTGTGAGGAGGATTCACAGCGTAGCAGGGCGCTCGCGAATGAGTGATGCTACCTGTCCCCTCACCAAAACATATCATCATATAAAGCATTATAATTTTACACCACATCATAAATTACTATTCTATAGTCTACTGCATTCCAAATAACTCCATCAAATGATCATAATAAAATGTCGTCACAATATCCATGGCATCATAAGAGTATAGTAATAGTCTAAGCTACCACACATAATAGCAACAGTATCAGCCAAAATCACAATGTGCCAAACAAAACCACAGTGAATGTCAAAATCAAATAGTAGCATGAGGGGTATTACAGAACCCAAAAAGACCATTTACCTATTGTGATTAACAACATTATCACAATGAACCCTAATGCGAACTTGGTATGGTCAAGACCTAACATAAATGATACTTAGGATTAAGTTGAGTTAGACTTGATTTAGGTTGTCTTGGTTCAATCTTTCAAGTAAAGATAGGTTCCTACAGTCTATCTATGAGGCTTTATTTGCATTTTTGGTGTGCAACTAACATTGTGATCAATAGATACTCACAATTAGAAGGAATATATTTTGAAGAGATATTTTCTCCAATGGAAAGGATGGAGGCTATTAGGATGTTTTTGGCTCTTGCAACATATAAGGATTTCAATGTTTATCAAATGGATGATATTGTTGAATCTACTAAGGGTTTTAGTTATCAAATAATCCTAATATGGTTTGTATATTGAAGAAGGCACTATATGGGCTCAAGCAAGCTCCTAGAGCTTGGTATGAAAAATTGGATAGATGCTTGTTGTAGTAGGGATTCAATAAAGGTACCATAGATAGCAATATTTATTTTAAAGTTGAGAAAGACAAAATATTGATTGTGGTTGTGTATGTTGATGACATAATATTTGAAGGAAATGAAATTATGTGCAAGAGATTTAGAGAAGAGATGTAGAAAGAGTTTGAAATGTCAATGTTTTGGGAGATGAATTTATTCCTTGGGCTTCAAATCAGTCAGACAAAAAAAGGTATCTACATTTCACAGTCAAAGTATGTCAAGGAAATGTTGAAGAAGTTTGGAATGGAAGACTCTAAACGGGTATGCACTCCTATGATTACTGGTTGCAAGTTGAGTAAGAATGATGAATCTCCTAGGGTTGATCAGAGAAAGTACAGATCAATGATTGGTGGGATTCTATACCTAACTTCTACTAGACTGGATATCATGTATGCAATTTTTCTTGTGGCTATATTTCAAGAAAATCCCATAGAGTCACATGTGGCAACAGTAAAGAGGATATTCATATACTTAAAGGGCACTCCAAAATAAGGATTATGGTATCCAAAGGATATTGTTTTCTCTTTAAGTGCCTATACAGATGCAGATTGGGTAGGTTGTGTGGATGATAGAAGAAGGAAAAGTGGTGGTGCTTTCTTTCTTGGAAGTAGGTTGGTGTATTGGCTTAACAAGAGGAAGGATTTAGTGTCATTATCTACTGCAAAGGTAGAATACATTACTACAGCATCATGCTACACATAGGTGTTGTGAATGAAGCAAACATAAGTTAACATTGAAGGATATTAGAGTGTCATATAATGAACCAATTCATATCTTATGTGATAATAAAAGTTCCATCAATATTTCAAAGAATCTGGAAATGCATTCTAGGACAAAGCATATTTCAATCTGGTATCACTTTTGAGAGAAAATTTTGTAGAGAAAGAGGTGAAGTTAGAGTGTGTGCTATTAAGAATAAAGTTGTAGATATATTCACAAAGGCTTTTCCTAAGGATACATTTGAGTATCTTTGGGAGAAGTTAGGGGTTACTTCCCCTCCTTTCAATTAGACGCATAAGGTTATGCATTAGTCCAGTGGGTTTCGATATGCATTCCTTGTTCTAGATTGATATTGGTGGCTAACTCTCAGGGGGAGTAGGCAGTGGCATTATTGGTCATTAAAGTCAGGGGGCGTAAGTGTTTTCATTGTGTGGGAAGAGAGTAAGCATGCAAATTTTCTCCTTTGTCAATTGTGTCAAAGGATATGAGCAGCAAAAAGAAAAGTGTAGGTTGTAGTGGTTGTTGGTTGATGCAGCATGTTGTGTACTCCTAAGGGGGAGTGTGCAAAGAAGTGAACTGAAAAGGAAGTTGCAAAGTAGGTATATGTGTGATTGATGTCAAATGGGAAGAAAATAAAATAAAATATGTGTTTCCCTTTTCCATTGATGTCAAAGGGGGAGAGAAAGTTAGCTAAAAAACCATATGAAGAAAATGGGAGAAAGTGAAAGTGTTGAAAATAATAGATGTTTGTGCAAGGGGGAGTAGTGTGCACTAATGTGTAGTATATGTGTTGGTGATTAGATTTTTTATTGTTATTGATGGTTTTTTATATCATGTGTTGTCATCAATAACAAAATAGGAGATTGTTGGAAGTTTGTGTTTTCATTGATGTCAACATATCTATGTTGTTGTATTGATGCCAACCTATGGAGATGCTTTCATTGGTTGCATTATGTTGTCATTAGTAGTCTCACTGATGTCAACCTCTAGTGTTGATTTTATAATCATATGTTTGTTGATGTTCAACATCTTGTGTGGTTGATATTCTAAGAAGGTGTCACAAATGTTGAGATGGTGCTTGTGGTGCTTGGTTTCCAAGTGCTTTTGAGAAAATTTGATTAAAAGAGTGTTCAATGTGGAAGAGTAGTGTTCATTTTTTTACTCTACATTTCTTCATGGTTGAAGATCTTCTTGTGTGGTTTGGATATGTTGATTAGAGGTGTTATATCTATAGTTTTTGGCTTTGGATCATGTGGCATAAGAAGCTATATTCACCAATGTGTGAACTATGAAGCAATATTGTTTGAGAGAATTGGAATTGCTCCACATTTCTACACATTGTGGATTTTGGTCTTGCAGATCTAGAAGTATGCTTATATTATTCATATATATCTTCAATCTGAGTTTTTTGAGTTTTGGTGCTCCACAATGTTAGATTCATGTGTTACATTGTATACAAGGTTAATTAGGTGTACAAAATGATTACATTTTTTGGATGAATTTTGTTGTGAAGGATTTGTTAGATTTTAGGGTGTTGATGGAGTATTCCAGATTAAGTTTAAGTGTTGTGTGTGGTTTGTGAGTCATCTTTGGATCTAAGGAAGTGTGTACTTAAATTTTCAATGGTGTTAACATAGGTTCAACCAACCTTGGGTCTTTACACTGATTTTGGATGTGCTTCGGTGTTTTTTGAAGCTTGGCATGACATGTGTGTGTAGATTTGGATCTAAGTTAAGGTGTTATGTGGTATTCCTTCATTCCTCTCCATAGCGAGAATGTTTTGGTGCCAACCTATTTTGAATGTTATGTTTTAGGTGCATCTAGCTGACCTTGTAGATTATTTTCAAGGTTGAGGATGGTATATATGTGTGATGAATTAATGGAGGATGAGTGTGTTATGTTTGTGGCACGAAGTGTTGAGATGTGAAGTATGAAAGTGTGAATTTCAATGCTAGATTTAATGCCTAAGACTACTAGAAGTAGTGAGCATAAGGTGTCTACATTCTTCAAAGAGAGTGTGAATGATTTGGTGATGCAATGGTGGATCTTTTTTGTTGCTCTGAGATGTATTTCTCATTGTAAAAATATTCTTTCTTCTTTCTAATCTATGAGCCATTAACAGTGAGACTATTGTATTCGATGTTGTTATTACTTTATATTATGAGCTAATCATCACTGTGGTTTTTCCCTTAGGTTTTCCACGTAAATATGGTGTTCTCATGTACTGTTTGTATGTGTTTTTCATTATTGTTTCTCATGTTTATGTTCTGCTAATGCTTGATAAGGTTTTAATGGTTGTTATGGGTTTAATAGCTAATGTAGATCTGGATGTTAATAAGAGTTTTGATGTTTTAATGTACAACTGATTCACCCCCTCTCAATTGTCTTGTACATTCAACAAACCCACACTAACATTCAAGATATATATAAAGCCATAATCTATAGAAGGTAACAACTAAGCTCACTTTTTTTGGTGTTAAGTTATAAGGCGAGGTTATCATTCATTTTACCTTGTATCCTTGACTACAATACTCAATATATTGTTACTTTGATTGGTCCTATAGGTTATGATTCTCCTTTCAACAAGTAATAATTTTTATCATAAAATTTGGTTGAAATGTAATAATTAAATACTAGTTAGAAACAAGTTATGCCATATTTGATATACCAACATATTGAGATTAAGAAATATTTAATGTTCTTGATGTCCTATCTACTTTAAAAGATATATCTTGAGAAGGGTGTAATTTTTTATTTATTTCAAAAGGGAAATGTCTTTAATTAACGAGATTAGTAAATCAACTATTTTTAAGTCAATAATTAACTCTCAACAAACTAATATTTCAAATTCCAATTGGTTAGTATCAAAAGAACTTTATTTGAGAGGTGTAATTAAAAACTTTCAACATATTTTTTTTATTTTATTTATATTTACATTGCTATACCATATTTTATATCTATATAAAAATTATGATGATAATTTTCTCTATTAATGATTATTTTTTAATGAATCATATGAAAAAGATAGATGGAAACAAAAGTATAAGTCTCTAAGAGATTTGAAATAAAATAACCCAAGAATAAAAGGGTGTGTCTTGAGATACAAAAAGATGTGACTGCAATACACCAAGGTACAATCTCAATGGGTTTGAAGATTCAAAAAGAGACCATTGAATAAGGTGTTTGAATTGGATCTCAAAGGTTAGGAGCATAATAAATTTATTTCTATTGACCTTACTAAGGAGGTCCAAATTTTGTATTGGAAAATTTTGAAATTATTACTCTAGACTTAGGATTTTCTCTTAGGACTTGTAGTGCTTGCCAGTTTTATTTATTATTATGTATAAATTCAACAATTTTGAATCTATAGTAGCTTCAAATTATTTCACTATCTCATATATCTTTTCTTTCAAATTCCAAAGCCCAATTATTTTTCCTCCAAAAATATTTAAGGATGCTAGAAAAAAAAAATGCATTATCAATGACCATGGATAGAACATTATGAGATTTAGAGATAAATGAAGTCCTAAAAATATTCACAACAAGACCTAGGACAAGAAACATGGCTCACAATGAGGTGAATATTACCCTAATGAGCATTATTATTCAAAATTTTGAACCATCCATGGATTAATAATGCCAAGAATTTATAATACTTATAAGGATGTAATGAACATTAAGTATCAAGAGTTAATATTTAGAATAAGACATGGTATCTTATTTATCTTCCATGGGAAGAAGACCATTAGAAGTAAATATATATTCAAGAAAAAATATAAGTTAAATGATAGTATAAATAAATTCAAGGTATGAATCACAACCATGGGCTATAAGTGAAAGTAAGACATTGATTATTAGGACACATTTTATCTTATAAAAAATAGAAAAATGTTACTTTCTCTCACTACATAGCTTGATAAAAAAAAATGGACGTAAAAAATAACTTAATGGATACTTGAAAAAATAGGTCTAAATGGCCCAAATAGAGAATTTTTTGGTACTTGGACAAGAAAAAAGGTGTATAAATTGCTCAAATATCTCTATTTTCTCAAAAAGGATATTAAATATTGGTACATAAAGATTCATGATAATTTGGATATCATAGTCTCTAGTAAAGTCCCTATGATTCAAATATTTATCAAAAAGAGAAAGGGAGTAATTTATGATCATCATTATATATTTTGATATATTTTGATGACCTAGTCATCATGGGAAGTCATAAATAGGTGATTCTTATAGAAAAAGGATGATTTGAAAAATCCATTTTACATGATTGATCTTGGTATCTTACCCTACCATCTTAGCTTGGAGGTCTGGAAAATACCTTACCACCTATTTGTTTCTCAAATAAAATATTTCAAGATAATTCTTGAGAAATATCAACTAAAATATAGTAAGCCAATGCCAATACAAATATAACTAGGATTGCAACTATCACAATTTGAATTTTATCTATCGGAAAATGTAACTCTTTACTGAAATTTGATTAGGAATCTCTCTTACCTAACCAACACTAGACTAGACATTAGCATTGTAGTTAATTATTTTTTGGTCCATTTAAGAATCAAAAGAGTGGCATTTTAAGGTAGCCAAGTAGATGTTAAGATATAATTATGATACTATTAAGTACAATTTATTGTATAAAAATAATAACCAATTCATCTTAACTAGATAGAGGGACATATATTATTTACGATCAATTCAACATAGATGATCCCATTCTAGATATATGCATTCTTTTTTTGTTTTTGGTAATAAAACCAATATCTTTGGAAAGTGAGGATAAATTAACATTTTTTTCTTCTTTCACCAAAGAAATATATCAAATTATAGGAGTTGTATGTGAGGTGATAGTTAAAATATCTTCTAGGAGGTATGGGTATTCCATAACTTAATCTAATGATCCCAAACTTTAGTGCACCAAATGCATTGAATTTTAATATTTTATATGCAAACATGATCAACAACACAACATTCAACTCCTATTTTTCCTCACTCAAGAAAAATGCAAATATCTTCCCCAAGACATTTCATATGTTAACTTTGAGGAATTTCAACATTTCATCTTCAAAGAATATTATATAATTGGGTGGGAATGCTAGAATATATATTACATCATATTATTTATTCAATTAACATTTAGTTTTTTTATTTTTTTATTAACTATATTATTTTTTTACTCATGTATAATGTTTGTTAAGGGAGCTATAATGACTAGTATTATATGTTCTAATTGTAATGGCCCAATTTTCTATTTTAAAGTGCAATAACAAGAAATGTAAATCATAACTAAACATAACATATAAGCTAAGCTATGTCCTCTAAGGTTCCATGACTGCATTACAAGCAAAACTATTACTAAGATCTAAACATATAACATGAATTAACTAACAACAAGAGTTCATTTTAAATCCATCACATTAAATGAATAAACACATACATCTCCATATAATAAAATCAAATAAGCAATCATCAAAGATCATATATATATAGCTACAAGTACATATACAAATTCCTTTACATGAGGGTACATTATTACATTGTTACAAACTTACATCAAGCTTCCATAAATACAATGGGAAGAGTACATTAAGATTACATTACATGATACAAATGATATACAAGTTCAATACATAACATACACAATTGTCTCATTGAACTAGTACAAGATCCAAAATCTACTACAAAAGGTACATCCTCCATTCTCATGAAAAACAAGGGAAACCCTACGAAGGAAAAATCACAATCAACCTGACCATGTAGAACCCTAAGGTCCACCCCCCATGCTAGGAGATAACAATAAGGTCCCACCACAAAACAGTCAAGAAGACAAAAGGCTTAACACAAAAGACAAATCATGGTTCCAAAATAACATAGTACAACATAACATCACGTAGCATAGACACCACTTACAACATTGAATTCACTTCCAGAGGCACACATATAATAGATAGGGAACACAAAACTAGGGAATGCTAGACTACAATAGGGAAGAGTGTTAGCGCATGGTCTTGACATGGGTTGTCCTAGCGGTCTCTCACTAGATCCCAACCCCTATCTATGGTTTTCCTAACAACCTCTCATTGGGTCCTGGCCCCATAGGGTGACAAATGCGGAACCGACATTCCTTTCATAAGGACAATGAAGTTTATCTTGCCAACCAGGCCTTCTCTACCCATCCTTAGCCTAAATGAGCACTACAGGCATGTGTAAGGCATCCATTTTCTTTTTTATGTGAAAATTATCCATCCCCCCAATTCATTATTTAGGTTATCACTGAATTAAGAACTCTCCAATGGGTTGTCTAATTCACCACTTGGGGATTTAGCCCCCATTGAGAGTCACTCCCCCTACTTACATCTAGTAAACCTACAAAACAAACAAGGAATTTACCATCTTGCAAACATAACACAATCATATGAATCCAACAGAACAAAGCATTAGCCATCTTGCTCACATATCTCAATCATAAGAAAGCATACCTAGTGTGAGGCATAAACCCTCTTGTACACATAGCACAAACCCTAAAGATATACATAGTGCAAGGAATTGACCCTCTTGCACTCATCTCAAACACATTACTAACCACTTCTATATGAATAAACATAAGACTCAAACAACAAAATACTCTGTCCTAACCTCTAGAAGCCAACTTAATCCACTTACATAAAATACTCCCTCTTTAACAATAACCCATAATCACCTTAATTCTACTAATCAAACACAATACTCTATAAAAGCAACAATCAAGAATACAACCATGAAATAAATTACACACATGAATACTCCCAAATTAACACATTTCTTCCACTTTTCAAGATACTTATTAATTCAACCAATAAGTTCACTTAGTTGGTCATTTACCACAATAACGTGTATTCTAAATAACCATTTACCCAAAGAAATCACATATTTTTTATTAACTGAAACTAAAAGAATCTATCATTTTAAAAGTTCATCTGATTCAATCATTTAAATAAAACCCTTTGTTATCTAAATACATATTTATACAATAAATAATCCCTCTTACTATTTAGTATATTTCCAAATTCATTATTTAATATAATTATTTATTACCAGGCAAAAATATTCTTCTCCAACATTTAAATCAAAAAAACACTTATTTTTGTACATGTATAAATATATAGATATACACACATTTTATGAATATAACTATTTTCAAAAATATATGTATATGTATCAATATAAGATGCAACTGGAATTAGCATCTATATATATATAATCGAAACCAACAAATGCCTTATAGAAGATAGGTTGTGACTTATACCAAGTATAAGTTCCAACAGAAAATATCTAAAATCAATACCATGCATAAAGACTTGTATCAAATGATAAGAAAAATTATGGTAATCAAAATTTTAATATCTTACAAAAGAAATCAATATGATTACATACCATTAGCTGGTCTAAGAAAGAGTTTTAGTGTCAAAATAAAACTCAGACCCTCAGCCACCCTTCCCAATGGATTTACCTCTATCTACATGCTCAAACTCAGGAAAATTAAAAGAACAACAAGTTAGGAGCACTACTAGGCAACAATCATAATGATGGAAAATCAAATTTTTAGCAACTGCAAGTTCCTCTAAATAACATGACTCACATGCCTGGGCTGTTAAAGATCCAAGATACTAAGAGGGGGGTGAATCAGTATCTTATTAAATTTTCTGATCAAATACCATCCAATTATACCAATGCAAATAATAGCAGAAATAAATAAGAGCATTAATAGAACATGAAATCAGAGAACACAAGAACACCAAGATTTTTACGTGGAAAACCCAAAATGGAAATAACCATGGTGAGTGTTAGATCACAATATTGTATAACTAGTTATAGAATATTACAAAATAGGTGGCTCACTACCAAGAATAGTTTTCTAGAAACAAAGGCTCATTACCTACAGAATTACAACAATTGAATGGTTTTTAGCCAGAAAATGAACTAACAGAGTACACCTAATAAGTGTAGATTCAGTTCCAATGTAGCTCAGTAAACAAACTTAACACATTTCATTATGTTTGCACTTCTTTTATTCTTCGTACACAAGTCACATACGCATACCTTCAAAAAGTATCTATTATATATACATACCCAATCTTCTTCACAAGCATCAATTAGGTCGGCCTAATTAGATGCACTTCATATTTACCCAAAATACATTTTTTTGGCTACAAGCTTCAAAAAGATAACTCGCATGCTTCAACAAGTCAGCACAGACCTAAAATAAGTCGCATATATATATATGCATAAAAAAACTATTTTTCACCTTTGCACAATTTACTAAAGAGGTCGGCCAGAATAGATTTCAAACTAAAAATCAAAAACATTTTGTACGAGCACTGGATAGGTGAAGTCTTGAGAGAACATGTTCCCAAAATTTGTAAACCATTTCCCAAAACCACAAGCAACAATACTCATGAGAAAAAAAATGCAAACCATCATACCAGAGGATTTTAGCCAAAATACCAGTTCAGATACTAGACTAGAATAACAGAGTAACTTTAGTCTTGATCTTGCAGTTGCAACTCATATATCATGGTGACATTAATGACAAACAAAAAGTAACAAAATGAGATGTTCTTCTTCATTTTTCCAAAAATCTCCCATTTTTTCATTGATGGCAACATGTGCCAAAACCAAAAAGAATATTTACAAAGTTCTTCTCCCCGCATCACTAACAATCCACCACTTCACTCCCCCTTTGACATCAAGGAAAAATGGTGTGCCAAAAACAACTGAAAAAAATTAAAAACAATTAAACATGTATCAATTGGAAGATGAAAATCCTAGAAGCTCCTTCAGAATACCTTCCCAGACTATTTTTCCTTCTTCCCAGTCTTCTTTTGCTGTAGTCAACTTTCTTGCTTAGAGATTCCAACTCAATCAGAACTTCTTTAGCACTGTCTGGAGTACTAGGAGTTAGATTTATTTTCTCAAGTTTTTTAGTGCATTCCAGAGCTTCTCCAATCAGAGAGTATATCATTCTTACAATATCACTTAATAGACTGAATCTCTTGATGATTTCTTCTTTTTGTTTCTGCAAGGCAAAGAAATTTTCTCTATGGGTAGTGATGGCCTTCCAAATTGATTTGTCTTTATCTTTAGAAACACTATAAGTACCAAAAATAGTAGATAACTGGGACTCAATGGTGTCCATGACAATCTTAATACTCTAAGTGGCATCTAGCCACTTCAAGCAGTAAGATAGAAAAACATATGTGTCAGATTCACAAAATTTCACCTCTTCCAAACTCTTCTCAACATAGGAGTGTGCCAAAGCACATTTGTCATGCAAAGCCAAAAACCTTTTCTCCACCAAGTTTTCTTCTATCTCTTGTCTTATCTTTTCATTATGTTGAGAGGAATACTCTTTGAAGGAGTCTAACAATAATCTCAAATTTTCAATAGGGGCAAGTGATTTGTCAATGGATGCACCAGGTATAGCTTCTTGTAATGCTTTCAGAGGATCTTCTATCAATTTCATTTCCTTCTAATGCATTTCAAGAATTTATTTTCTTCTAGATGCTTGCATTTGAGTTTATTTTCTTCTGGATGCTTGCATTACCTCACCCAACACAACTTTATGAACTAAAGACATCTTTTCCACATCAACATAACCCTCAATCACAAGAAGTTTCAAAATTTCCTAGGGAATAATAGGTTGAAATATAATTGTCTTAGATAAAAACCTTTCAATATATCACCACTAGAAGACAAATCATGGGATGCTTCAGAGATTTTACAATCTATTTTTCTTCTTCATTTTTCTCGGAGGATTCCCCAACTAACTTTTCTTCCTCTCCCTTTTCTTTTTCTTTATCTAGTACCTCTTCTTCTTCTTCCTCTTTCTTTTCATCCTTATTTTTATCTTCATCATTATTATCTTTATCATTATTGTCATATTCCTCATTTTTATCTTTTTCTTGTTCTTTCTTTTCAGATTATCTTGAGTTTCTTCTCCATTTCCCTGACCATCACCTTCATTATTTCCATTATTTTCTTCCTCATTACTTTGCTCTTTTTCACTTTTTTCTTCTCTAGTATGCTCCGGAGGAGCATCATTATGCATTTTAGGCTCATCTTCTCCTTCATTCTACTCAATAACTTCATTACTAATATTAATTTCAACATTGAAATTGTAAGGAATATTTTCATTACCTATTTCCAGAGGAACACTTTCCTCAGCATTTTCAGCAACAACATCATCACCAGTTTTGAGCATACCATACTTTTCTACTGTCTCCCAGATAATGTTAGTTGTTACCTTCCTCACATTCCTTGTCAGCTTCTTGTTTCTAGTCATCAACATATTTACCCTACCCTTCATTCAGAACATTTTAGCATAGATCTTCTTCAGGAATTCCTAATCATTAGGGGTCAAGGAAGACCCAATCTTATTATATGTTGCATTTCTAATCTTTTCTTCAAATACAACAGCCTTAGATCTTCTTTTCATTAGATCATCCCACATGCTTTTAGGAACATCTTTCTTTATTTTATCCCATTTTACTTATAAGACAATGACATACTCAATAATAGCTAAAAGTAGTGTTTTCTTGTCTTCTTCTCCAACTTCATCATAGCATTGAGTTGTGGGTTGAAGCATATTTTCAAAAATTAACAAAGCATTAAGAGTTGGCTCAAGTTTATATCAAGAACCAAAACTTACTGGAATATCTTGTTCATCTTCCTGGTCATTAGAGGTTTCATCAGCTACCTTGGCCTTCTTTGATTCAAGCTTGGTGTGCACATGTATACCAAAATCATGTTCTTCATCATCAGAAGATGACACAATATGTACTCTTTTAGAACCAACAAAATCTATAGATGTGCCTTCTCTAGAGGGTAAAATCCCTCTTCTTCTCCTTACAAGCTTTGCTTCAGGATCTTCTTCTTCTTCATCCTGATCATCTGTGACACTCATGTTCTTCTCTCTCATTTCCTTTTCTTTATTTCCTCTCTTAGCAGGGGAAACTAGAGGAGTCTCTTTCCTTTTCATGGATCTAGTGGTAGGTCCGGAGGAAACAAGACCTTTACCTTTATCATCCTTTCTAGGTTTAGTCACAGCTGCAGAGGTTGCAAAGGATTTTACATAGGTATTTCTACAAGATCTTCTCAAACCAGATGATTATGCCTCTCTTTGTGCCACCTTATCCCTTCCAAGGGAAATCTCCTCATCAGTAAAACTAGCATCCTTAAGTGTTTTCTCCACTTTCTTCCTAATCTTAGGCTTATGTTGTTCCATATGAATTTCCATAGACTTCTCTACATATGTCCCAATTCTAGGTTCAATGGGGTCCTTTGGATTCTTCAACAACATCTACACATAGCCTTCAACTTCTTCTTTTGTTATCTCTTATCCAAGAGCCTGAATCCATATAGTTCAAGGTTCTACGACCTCAATCACACATTCATCAATGGAGACATGAAATGTGATTTCATGCTTATACTTCTCCATAATTTTCCTTGAAATTCTATTTCTTTCATTGATATTTATTTTAAATATTACAAAGAAATCTATTAGGGCATCCTCTTGATCATTCAAATTTCCAAGATTATGCATGTGCTCAAAAATCTGATGTCTCACTAGTCTGGATGGGTTCCAGAATACATCTTCACTTTTTCTTGGAATTTTCTTCATGAAGTAAAACAATAAACATATGATCAATGAACCAAACTTAAAGATATACTTCTTTTCCTTTGATTGCTTTATGTTTTCTAACAATTGTAGTTGAAGAAGCTCATAAAGTTCGTATTATGCACCTTTCACTACCATATCATAGCCAGTATAGATTGTTGTGGCTGAAACAAAATTCTCCCTATTCATGAAATATATCTTGTGACCTATCATGAGAGATGCATGCTTCACAACAAGATTGGGAATAGTCTTCATTGCTAGGATTCTTTTGTCAAATGTTTCTCTAGTGAGTTTTGTCACTACTTCATTCTTTACAGATTTTGACACAAGTACTATTCGTTTATCCCAAAGACCAGTTACAGCCCTAATCGCTTCTTTTGTTATCAAGTGTGGCCTATTAGTCCAAAGAAGTTTGTCATGGATTCTACTCAAAACCATCTTCACAAATTTGTCAACACAGCTAAAATTAGGAAAATTGTTCCAGACATGCAACCTTTTATTAACCACATTTGAATACTTATATTTTATCACAAAGTTGTCATAGTAAGCTCTTTTTCCTAGAGGTCAATCAATTTTACATGATTGTACTCCTCAAACTTAAGTCTAATCATCATCCTAGTATCCTCTGTCAGCATTATACCATGTGGAATTGAAAAAAAATGCACCCTTGGAATCATCTTCAAAGACTTTCAAAGAGTATTTTCTAAAAGAGGGCCTCAGCCTCTTTGATACCTTCAAAACCATGGGAGTTTCCATTCTACTGAATTCAAGAAAATTCACCAAATCAAAACAGCTCAGGAATTATAAATACCTTTTTCTACACACTGAGCCGTAGCTAGGGTTTCCATAGCTCAAACTCCAATTATCTTTAGGAATTCTCCAAAATCTCTCCAATTCTTCAAATGCTCGAATGAACTATATTCCTTGATCATTTTATTTATAAAATAGCAATTTTCCCTAATTCACATTTATTGTGGCAGACTTCCAAAAGATGCTAAAAACTCCTTTCTTTTCACACAAACAAACCCTAATTTTCTCTGCAAAGAATCATTCCTTCAAATTATCTACCAGTTCCTTTTTAAGAACCTTTGAAAACTCAAGATTCATCTATCTTCTTCATTCCAACCTCTAACACACCATTTATCCAAGGGGTTCTTACAATTTTCTGATAAAGCTCCCCCTACGACCTTGCTAGGTCTAGCTACCGAACAAATCATTTGTACCGGATGAGGGCATAGACTCATCAGTTGTCTATGGTTCTTCTTTCTTTCTCCAAATCTTGCTCATCTCTTGCTTAATCTCATCTTTATTAATCATCTTCACATATTCATTCTTTTCTACCAGATTGGTCTCCTTACTCTTCTTGCTTTCGTAAACTCTTGAAACATGTCCTGGTTTGTTACAATTATAGCAGACAATATTTTTTTGATTAGATTGACTTCTGTTGAATCTTTTCCTGCACTAATTAGCTTTATGTCCATACTTGTTGCAAGTATAATAGTATCCATTAAAAGATTGGTTCATTCTTCAATTAAAATAATTCATCATTGAAGTTCTACACTCACTTTCCCTATGTCCAAATCCTTTGCATGAAAAGCATTGACTAGAAAAAGGACCAAGAAATTGATTCATCCTACTTCTACAGTCAGTTTCCCTATGAAAAAATTTATTGAATGAAAAACAAGTGCCATTAAAAGAAGGGTACCTTTGTGAATTAGGTTGTCTCACTAGAGGTCTCCTAATAGAGTTTTTGGAATTTCCTTTTTGTTTTCCTTTATCCAGAGTCTTATGATCATTCTTCATTTTATATTTTTCACCAGCATTATTTCCCAGACCACCTTTTTCTTTGCTTGGTTTCTACCCTGCAATTAATTCATCAAGCCTATCTGAGCTAGCTTTGAAGTTGTTTTCATAGATTTTTTCCTTTTCCAGATCCACTTTCAGATTCACAATTTCTTGCTCAAGCTTAGTGCAATCTTCAAACTTGCTTTGTACCAATTTTTCTAGAAAGTCTTCTATTCTTTTCTTTTCTTCCACTTGAACTTTCAAACCAGCAATATCTTCATTAGCCTTCTTCAACTAATCAGTTACTTCCTTATGCATTTCTTTGAATTTATTTAACTACTCCTTAAGTTTCCAAAAACATTTGTTTGCTTCTTCAAGATTCTCTTTCATATCTTTGTTTTCTCTTTCAACTTTATCAAGATCCTCAAGAGTATTTTGGAGCTCTCCTTTGTCATTCATTTCTTCCATCTTCTACATATCCCTCAAGCTATTAGGCTTAACCAAAGGATCCTTGCTCTGATAAAAATTGTTAAAGATCCAAGATACTGAGAGGGGGGGTGAATCAATATCTTATTAAATTTTTTGATCAAATACCATCTAATTATACCAATGCAAACAATAGTAGAAATAAATAAGAGCATTAACAGAACATGAAATCAGAGAAAATAAGAACACCAAGATTTTTATGTGGAAAACCCAAAATGGGAAAAACCATGGTGAGTGTTACCTCACAGTATTGTATAACTAGTTATAGAATATTACAAAATGGGTGGCTCACTGCCTCTAGAATTACAATGATTGAATAGCTTTCAATTAGAAAATGAACTGATAGAGTACACCTAATAAGTGAAAATTCAATTCCAATGTAGCTCAGTAAACAGACTTAACACATTTCATTATGTTTTCACTTCTTTTCTTCTTTGCACACAAGTCACATACACATACCTTCAAAAATTGTCTGTTATATATATACATACCCAATCTTCTTCACAAGCATCAATTAGGTCGGCCTAATTAGATGTACTTCATATTTACCAAAAATAAAATCTATCAGCTACAAGCTTCAAGAAGATAACTCACATGCTTCAATAAGTCAGCACAGACCTAAAATAGGTCGCACATATATCCGCATAACAATACTATTTTTCACCTTTGCACAATTTACTAAAGAGGTCAACCAAAATAGATTTAAAACTAGAAAGTAAAAACATTCTATACAAGCACTAGATACATGAAGTCTCGAGAGAACATGCTCCCAACATCTATAAACCATTTCCCAAAATTGCAAGTCACAATTCTCACTAAAAAGCATATGTAGACCAACATACCAGAGGATTTCATCCAAAATACTGGTTCAGCTACCAGACTATAATACCAGAGTAACTTTAGTCTTGATCTTGCAGTTGCAACTAATATATCATAGTGACATCAATGACAAACAAAAAGTAACAGAATGAGATGTTCTTCATTTTTCCAACATAGGTATAGCATCGATGATGGATGGAGATATTAAGGTATAGAATCACAATTTAAAGAATAGGAGAACCTGTGTATAAGCTATTATTCCAATAAGGAATTTTTGACTCCAAGAAATAAGTAGACTAAGCAGGGCATTGAATTTGAACTGGAGGAGTTTCATATTTTTTTTAAGAAAATTTCAAGCAAATACAAAAACATTCATTGAGTTACCTACAGCCGATTGCAAATTTTGGTCTCAAAATGTCAAAAAAAATGGAGAAATCGAATGAGAAGGGATTTAAGGCCATTGAATGCATTGAAATGAAAGCATTAATGTGGAATCAAGCCTTCAACATCAAATTTCAACATTTGAGAATGTATTTATAGTCATAATACTTATTCAATGTGCATAAAAAATATAGATCCATTTCATAAAAATGCATCCTACAACATTGATATTACGGATTATCGAAAACCTAGATGAAGCATTTATTAACATGAGAAAGAGGTTTTTGAGTGCCACAAAAAAAAATATCAATCAATAATCACACTTGCAGCAATGAGAAAGAACTCCAATATAAAGAACAAGCGAGGCCATAAACTATATTGCCAAACAAAATATGAAGAAGATTGAATTTGCAAAAAGGGACTTGACATCATAAAATTTATGAACATTTCATAAACATTGTCATTCATTTTGAACAATAGTGAGAGAATAAATTCCTATTGCAATGAACAGATGAATGAACAAGAATAGAGACGAAGCCAACCTGGATTCCAATGTTACTGAGATGGAAACTAATGTCGATATCGACTTCTACATCCACAACAATCCATTTCTTCAAAAACCTTAATCTAATCTTCAGTAATTTCCCCCCAAATTTTTTTTGAAAAGAATCAATCAAAAACAATTATTCTACAGATTATTCTTGTAGACCAAGTTCTCTATTCAAAAACAAAAATCAATGGTAAACCATAATCTCTCCCAATGATAATTATTATTATTTTTCCAAAAAGAAGTTGTAAGATTTTTTAACACAAAAATCAGATAATAAATCTCACAAAATAACAAGTTTCCAAATGACAAGTAGTTTGAACTCACGCATGTGCTTTGAACAATTCTTTTTCTATCTTTTTACTTATTTTTACAGTTTAACCATTATCTCTTTACAATTTAATATTTATTTTATATTATATTAGTTTCCCACCTTTTAATTTATTTAAACTTAACATTAATAATGAATATATTTATATTTAATTATAAAAATACTTTTTACCTTAGCAATTTAATTTAATTTAATTAATTAACCAAGGCAACTTATATATTTATTTCTCCACATGTTTCATTTAATAATTTATTTAATTCAACAATTAATCAAACAACATAAGTAACAATTTTAATTTAACAACTGACCACAAACAACATACAAGATTGATGGGTGACCAATTGGACACTCATCCTCATTGAGGATGATGGCAAGGGTAGGGGGCGTACGTTATCTCCATTTTCAACAATTTTCCATTGGGTTTAAGGCACACTCAGACCTTACAATTCAAGTGGAGTTGATGCCTACAACCTACAACCTACATCAAACAAAATGGTTGAGCAACATATATATAATCAAACAGTTAAACACACCGTGAAAGGAAAACACAAGTGTAGCAAAGTACTCATGAATGAGTAATGCAACACTATTCCTCTAACCAAGAAACATCCAACAAATAACCACATCAATGCATAGTAACCAGTTACATAAAAAACAACATCAAACAATCACTAGATAAATGCATAGTAACCATGATCAGATAAACACATAATGCTAATAATTAAATTAATCCACATAAACTAACAAGTCCTTAAAACTGTCATAGCATATGCATAAACTCAAATAGTAGCAAGAACATCAAAGTATCATCAAGTGTCATCCAGTGTAATGCCCCGCCACGCAACCCTAGAGGAAGTTGCAATTAACTACTCAAACGTACTAATTTTTTTTTTTTAAGTACAAATAACATGCAAGATCAATATCCATTGGCAACAACCTCTAAGGTTACGAGATTGAGATTACTTAAAACCCAAACAAGAAACATGAATGAAAACATAGCATTTAATTACTTCACGAATTAAGAACACATACATTCCATACATGATATATTACAACAAAGCATAAGAAATGCCACATGTTCCAATAACAATAATTTACAATACGATTACAACTCTCATTCCCCAAATGAGGTAAATCCAATAAGCATGGTTACAAATCACACAATTCCACCTCGATAAAAAATGAGGGGTAATAAAATACAATAACAACTGAAATGAATAAAGCATGAAAAGAAACTGGATCCCATGAGCTCTCCAACTGGAAATCTCATCCACATGAACAAGAAGACAACCCAACAGATTAAGGTGCATGTTCCACCCAACCATGTGATACCTAAAGGCTCACCCCCTGTGCTAGGAGATAGTAACAAGGAATCCTATACAAGACCATCAACCTCTAGACACGGGCTACCTCACACTAACACAACCAATCACATGCACCAAACAACCATAAGAATAACACAAGTACAACTCTAACATTACTAACATAAGTCACACTACTTCCAAAAATAAAACAGATCGAGTATGATAAGAAGACCATACACATAATAACCAAATACCAACTATTGTCATAGAAAGAGTGTCATCACACAACTTGTCATGGGATCTCGTCTGGGAATCTTCATAGGCTCCAGCCCCCACTATGAGTTCTCCTCGTGGCCTCTACCGAATCCCGGCACCCATGCTCACTCATACAGAATCAAATACCTCTCGTAAGGACAAGATAGATGACCTTTCCATTCTAGGCCTTCTTGTCCCATCCCAAGTCTATACAAGCCCTTGCGTCCATGACCGAGGCTCAATTATCTTAATTAATGTGAAATACTACCTAAACTTCTAAGTATATTGTTTTACTTATCACTTGATTAAACCATCTTTGAAGGTTTCCCATTTTACCTCTTTGGGCTCTAGCCCCTAACAGAAGCCACTCTTCTACTTGAAAACATACCAAACAAAACCAATCGCCAAGGGAATCCCAAGTGCATACCAACAAGATAAAACCACTCCAACTCTAGGAGGAACACATATTGAAAACTCACTCCAAACACTAGAGACAACAAAAGTCAAAACCCTCTCCAAACACTAGAGACAAAAAAGGTCAAAACCCTCTCCAAACACTGGAGGCAACAAAAATCAAAACCCTCTCCAAACACTAGAGGCAACAAAAGACAAAAACCACTCTTAATTCAAAGGAGGCACAAAACATCCCCGTTCATGAAAACTAGGTAATACAACAGGATACAACTATACACACTACCCAAGGAAATACAATAGTTGACTAACAAAATACAACAACCCCAAAA
>VDFB02336444.1:0-80059 GCA_007258455.2 Sequoia sempervirens
TAATACCCTTTGTGAGGAGGGAATAGTTTGAATTTGGGTATGAAGGTACCAGCTTTGTTGTAGTTTAAATTTGTTTGGTGTATGCCTATGGGTGGTATACACAAAACATTTGTATGAATTATCCATTTAGGGAGGATTGAAGCGGTGATAATGTTATGAATTTGAATGTACAAATACAAGATTTGTTGTAGATTAGTTATTTTGGGAGTATACACATTACTAGAGTGTGCACATATTTTTTGTGATATATCCATGTGGGTAGAAGGGACACAAATGAGCTGTTCTAAATTTGGATGTGGATAAATAGCATTTTTTTTTAAGATTAGGTTTTTTGCAAGTAGATGCATAGTTAGGGAATACATAATTTCTTTGTGATAGAAACATTTGGGGAGGAGTGAAACAAAGAGATTGATTTGGAATTGGCTGTGAAGAGATGTATGGCTTGTTGAATTAATTTTTCTGGTTTTTGCCTCTCCGTTGTCTAAAGATTTGTGTTATTTGAAGTTGTCGACATTGAATATATGGTATTTAGGGTGCAAGTTTTCTAGATAAACTTTCTATGCAGCCAAAAAAATGCTACTTTGCTTGAAGTGTTAAAAATACCCACCAAAAGCTCTTTGGGTATCGATGTGGTGTTACATGTGAAGGCCAGGAATGATGCAGGAAGTTCTCAGAATTCAGTGTGCATTTAGTGTAACTATACCATAAAAGTTAAACACTTATAGATAATAGAGCAAAAGTGAAAGCCATACCTCTTGAGAATCTTCTTCATTGTATTGTTTTGTGTCTACACGAACAATAATACATAAAAAAACACCTGTTTTTTGTCTCTTTGTTCAATATTCTCCTTTGTGATGCCATAACCACCAAGTAATAGAGAACATTAGAGTTGGTGATCTAGTCCCAGTTTCAAATTTAAGAATAGAGCAATTTCAGGTTGGCAGAAAAGCTGAAAGCATTGTTAAATTAATTTGAAATTTGGTGGGATCTTGTTTGTTTACACCTATCCCAAAACTAGTCTATGAGATCATGGGACATCATGCTAGGGATGAAAAAGGCAAGTCTCAATACAGGTGGTTGGTTCCACTTGTATGTCATGTTATCTTGCCACTAGTGTTCCACCTGTATGCCATGCATCCAAATTCCATCCACTTACGTGTCCTCTTTCAGGATTAAGCCCTATATTTGCTATGGAATTAGCAAATGACTAACCAAACAAAAAGCAGCTACAACAGAACAAAGGTGCATAAATTTATTTCCCTCGTCTTCTTTGCATTTTGCTACAAAAAAATTATAATTATTTTTTGGTTGACACATGTTCCATCCAATATGATAGGTGTTATGAAAATTTCAAATGTTTTATCCTCTTCTCATTTCTTTTCTTTGACACCTGGTCTCCTTAAGCCAATGTTTTAGCTTTTATTACTTTTTAATGGTTGGTAGTTTTCCACTAGACTGAGATCAAGTTTTGGAATTTATAATGTCTCATCCAGATTGTATATTTTATAACTTTTAGTAGAGAAAGAAACTTCACCTCTTTAAATTTCCTTGTTTTCCTTTGAAAATTGTCATTTTTGTATTGATACATTTGTTTTTTATTAGATAAGCAGGGAAGGGCCCTAATCCCATAGTTACATATACAAACCAAAAAGGAGCAAAGAGAGGTGGGAAACACCACCACCATCAAACCAACAAACAACATCAAATTTAGCATGTAGGCCAAAATTTAACAAAATAACCAAAGTCCAACCATTATCAATCAAAAACATAAAGTTTTCACCAACATACTTTAATATATGAAGACCATTAATTAAATCGACAATATTCTATGTGGTATTCCACCATAACCTATAGTAATTAATAGAATAGTCCCAGGTATTGAATAAAATTGTTAAATGACTTGTATCAATGAATAGTAACAAATGTATTGATACATTTGTTACTATTTATTGATACAAGTCATTTAACAATTTTATTTAGTTTTTCTGACTATTGTGTGTAGCTATTTTATCTTGTTTGATTTATTTTATTTAGAAACATGTTTGTAAGATATTGTAATGATTCAAGTTACCACAAATTCCATGCTAATTCTTGTCAAGATATGTTGGGTCAATGGTGCCTTTAAGTTACATTCTATACCTTTTCAAAAGGACTTTTGCTTGAGTCTCTTTTCCCTATCAATGTCATTACACATAATGTAAGTGGATTTATAGTTGATTTTAAGTCATCACTTCTCCATTGAAACATTTGTTGCAAAAAAAAAAAAAAATCCTAAATGAGCTACCGATTCATCTTATGTAGTGCACAACCATATGCAAAAAGATTATTACATATATAATCTCTTTAGCAATATAATATATTAGGTTGTACATGGGTTGTTAAGCCCCAAATTATATTGAAAAAGTAATTAAAATTTATTCCCTACAAAATCCAATGTGTAACCTAAATAAGTTACTGTGATTCTTATTTTCACGAGCAGTAGAAAATGGGCCTCAAATAGTCAATTTAGTTAAAATTGGGTGGATATGGTTTGAATAGATTGTTGCAAATTGTAGACTTTGAATGACAGTATAATGATGAAAACACAACAGTCATATTGCTTCTAATGATAATCTGAACCATTTCTATAACTTTTGTATTTGTTACAGTGATTTTACCATTTTCAAAATTTCAATATAATTTGTGCAGAGATTGTAATTTTAATAAATGTGAAAATAGTAGCTTATTGATAATGAAGCCTAAATACCTTCCTAACTCAAAGGTTTTGTTTCAGTTGTGTTTCAATCCTTGTAAGTGAATGCATAATTGCTAAATGATCTACCATTAAATCTCATGTATTACATAAATGTATGCAAAAAAAGGACCATTTTTTCCATAATTAACCTTCCACACCTCTTCGGTGTACCCATTGCACACCAAGGTGCGATTGCTAGTTACATATAGGATTTGAAGCTTCCCCTATGCATACATATTAATACATAATATAATTTATATACTATATACTATATAATATATATCTTAATAATAATAATATTAATGTATAATATATTATATAAATATATATATATTATATAAATATATATATATATATATTATATAAATAAATATACATATATTATATAATATATTATTATGTAATAAATATATTATAGAGGGGTTTGGAAGGGATGAGGGGTTTGAGAGGGATAGAGGGAGGCAAAGACCAGAGAGAGAGAGACTTGAGAGAGAGAGAGACGAGAGAGAGAGAGAGAGCTAAGAGGGAGATGGAGAGTGAGAGAGAGGAAGAGAGAGAGACCTGAGAGAGAGAGGTAGAGAGGGAGTGGGAGAGACCCAAGAGAGATATTAATATATAATATAATATATATATATTATATTATATATAAATATATATAATATATTATATATAAATATATATAATATATTAATTTAATATTTTAATATATGATAAATATATATATCATAATATATAATATATTTAATTTATAATATAAAATATATCAAACATAATATATTAATAATATTATGCTATTATTAATAATATTATACTATTAATTCATAAAACGTCCCATGAAGTTTAGTTTTTTTAAAACTAAAGGAAACAAATATTCCTTTCGATTTTTAAAGGTTTAGAATTGTACAAAACATAACAGATATCCATTTCAAATGGATATTCGTTAAAAACAGATATTTGTTTAGTGAATTATATAAAAAACAAAAAGGGGACCGTTTTGAGCATTCCAACGGCCCCCTCATTCTTTGTCATTGAAATCTCATGCTTTCTGTCTGTATTAGACAAATTTTAGCTTTTGGGGAGATTCTTTTACACATTTTTAACCTTTACAATCATTTGTGTGCTCTTTTTTTTGTGCAATGGGGAGCAATAGTCACTGTAAGAGAAAAGGAAAGAGAAAACTAACAATGGATCAAATTGAAGCATATAGAACAAAAGACAGAAAAATTCATAGGAAAAGAAGACAACGTATGAAAAATACTCATGTTGAGGCTTCTTCTCCACCATTAAATGTTAATTCAAGTGAAGATGAGATATAATTTAAAAATATTGAACATCACATTGAAATTGAAAATGTTGAAATTAAAAATGAAAATATTGAAATTGAAATTGAAAATGTTGGAATTGATATAGAAGATGTTGAAATTGGTATTGAAAATGAAAATGTCAATAACATTGAAAATGAAAATGTTCATAATATTGAAAATGTTGGAATCGTTATTGAAAATGTTGATAGCATTGAAAATATTGGAAATGAAAATGTTAATAACATTGAAAATGTTGAAAATGAACCTTATGTATCACCTAATTACATGAGAACCCCTAAATGGTTACTTGAATAGATGAGAACATAATAGATAATCTTGATGGAAAAAATTCATCATGAATGGTTTGGTTGTGGGCTACCAATATGTTCAATCAATACTTTTTCGATAAGACATTAACCGAACAATGTCAACTTTTGTGCAATTGCTAAAGTCTTACAAAATGAGACCATTATTAAGAAAATTGAAGATTTATGTCACCAAAAAGTCAAAAAAATTATTATTATTGTAAAAAATCTTTTTAATGCTCCAACTTCTATTGGAAAGACTAGTAAGGAATTTTTTTTTTTTTTTTGCTCGTACAATGATCACAACCTCACTAGTAAGCCATCATTTGAGAAAGGCTCGTTTAATGAGACAAACTTGTATTGATTTAAATCTAAATCGTAAAACATTGAATAGAGCACTCTCAAGAAAAGGAAGACTCGGTAGTCCTCTTCAAAATGATACGTGGGATTTTAGTGGGAGGCTTCCACATGTTGATAAGAAGCTAACCGATAATGTAAAGATGCAAATTGAATAATTTTGGAACTCTCACTCTAGAGTATCACCAAATGTAAAGGATGTTTTAAAGTTAATAATTGGTAATCAAGATTGCACACCGCATCCTAAACATTTCTTGGAATGTAGCTAAACAATATTGTACAAACAATTTTGTAAAACACATCCAAATTTTCAAATCTCACAAAGGGCTTTTGAGTCTTGCAATCCATTTTATTGTGTACCTATTAATATTTGTAATACATGTTATAAATACCATGTTAAGTTTTCAATGTATCATGAATTATTATGCTATATTCGTTATACTATGCATACTAACGAAATGTTGTAGGAGTGTCATGCAATGCAACTTCCCAAGTCATCCAAGGACTTGTTAGATTCATTTTTATGTGTTAGAGGTGATGATTGCTTATTTTATAGAAATAATTATTTAAATGAAAGGTGTTTGCAATGTGGTTGTTTATTGCAGTTTGTAACATGTTTTCATGAGGGCAACAAACATGATTTTACTAACAAGATTGTTGATAAAAAAAGGTTTGAGATAGTCAAATACACATTGAAGAGTGGAGGTGAAGGTTCCAGATGCAAGTTGGTTACAAGAGAGGTAAGTATTGTTGATTTTATTTTTTATTTTAAGAAAAATATTTTCTACAAGTATACAAGGCATAACCATAGGTCCTAATGGTTGGATCAACAATTCAAGATGTGTAAGAACTCTTTCTTGATTGGAATTGTTATATCCGTGGTTGAATTCTCTAAAAATTACACATTGCAACCACAAAATGAGGTACAATCACAATATTACAATTCCATTCAAATTGTTATTTTTGTCCACATAACATATAGACATGCCTCTGATAGTACAAAAGAGAATAGGAAGATAATCAGGGAGTACCATTTTTACATGAGTGATGATAAGTCTCATTCATCTGAGTTTGTGCAACATTGTTTTGAATTTTTTTTTGTGTTCTTGTAGGAAAAAGGTATTGCAATGGGTCGACATCTCATTTGGTCAAATAACTACATAGGGAAATTCAAGAATGCTCGCATGTTTTATTGGTTGAGTGGGATGCATGTAGAGAGGGGTGTACCACATATTTGGATTTTTTTGAATTTGTTCATGGAAAAGGTAGGCATGATGGCGCAGGTGCATGTGTGAAGAGAGCTCTAGTTAAGGAACAAATGAAGATAAGAAGTGGTGCAACATTTAATGATGCACGTTCTATTGTTGATTGGTGTACTTATGCATTATCATGAGGAGGGACACTTGATTCACAAGTGTGTGGGTTCTTTTGGTTGGTTGAGGAGGGCACAGTGGGAGACAATTTGGAATGTCAAACAATTAGAGAATCTTCAAAGATGCATTCATTTTGAAGCTCAAATGTGGGTGCATGGACCATATAGACACAAAAGTTGGCTTGTTTTTGTTAGAATTATATTCGGTGTGATTGGGATCAATGGGAGTCAAGTGGGTGGGTAGATACATGGATTCCACAATACCTAACCCCTTTATCTGTAGCACAATCCTCTTTAGAAGATGAAATGGAAAATTCATTTGACTACAACCATCTTTCAGATCTTGTACAACTAGGACATGTCTATGCAGTTGTAGCACCGCAGGGGGATGAAGAGGGATCAGACTATTGGTTGGTACAATGTGTATAGGGAAAGAAGAAGCTAACACAACTGATGAAAAATGATGATGGGTTCATGTATCCCATAGGTTTAGTTGTTGTTGCCAAAACTTGGTTATGAATGTATATGATTAGAATGAATGGCATACCTGCATTTGAAGATTATGAGAAACACAAAACCATTCTCATGTATTCGTACCTTGTTATAACAACAAATGTTAAGTTATTGAAACATCATGCTAAACTAAAAACAAAGGTACTATGGACAATTAGTAGTGTTGTTCATGAAGTATTACTTGATACTCTAAAGGTAAGAGATGACCCTTTAGGCACACTTGAGTAGCAAATTGTTTTTTGTATGGGACAGGTATGATATTGTTCATCTTATTTTGATTAATGTTCATAATAATTAATTTTCTTGATCTACTAAGGTTCATCATTTAGGTTGTTTAGAATAATATAGATTTGTTATTCTAAGAATCTTTTCTAGTTTGCATTACCATGTCATCATCATTTAGGTTGTTTAGAATAATATAGATTTGTTATTATAATCATCTTTTCTAGTTTGCATTACCATTTAGGTTGTTTATAATAATATAGATTTGTTATTCCAAGTATATTTAGTTAAACAAAGAAACTAATGAAAGTGATAAAAAACTAATGATCATATAGGTTTGCTATTCTAAGTATATTGTGATGTTTGTGGCATGATGAACCATGGAGTTACTATAACAATAGCCAGTTCTAATCCTTTGGAATAGGTATGCAATAGATTAGTAAATTTGGAATTATATTTGCTCTTCTATGGTCTATTATTGAAAATTTTCATTATACTTATATGTAGTTTAATTGCTATCTTGATGGTTGCTATAGGTGCTTGTCACTCCAGATCATTAATGTGCTACTATTGTGGAAGAGTGTGATGATTATTTGTTTTTTATTATTTTGTTATATGTCATTCCAATTTTTTTAATTTCTATATACTAACCTATATACTTCTTATTGTATCAGTTGCATCTCTAGATGAGTGAAGAGAGGAGAACTAGTGGGCACATTTGAAAGACAAAAGAATCAATAGAAACTCCATCTAGCTAACCACAAAGGAAACACGTGATCTATTTCCTTTCGCTGGTGGGAAATGACTATGTATTAGGGTCGTTTGTTGTATGACTACATGGCATTTTGTAAATCCTATATTTGATAGCAATTCTTGAATGACAATATCATGCGTATTGTGTAAATTGTATCTTGAATGTTGTAGGCATGGGTGTTGATCACGACTTGTGACTTATGACTTACGCATATTCAAGTGTATACGTTACAACTTACGTGTATACTTTGTGACTTATGTGTATTCCAATGTATACTTTACGACTTATGTGTTTTCATGTGTATACTTTGTATGCATGCATGTACTTTATGACTTATGTGTATTGGAGTACTTTCTTCACTTATTCATTGATTCCTAGTGTAAACCCACCCATTTGAATGTGTTGGAACTATTGGTTTAGTCGCATGAAGAACATAACAAAAGTTACACCACTTTGCAACTTTATAGTACATGCATATGACCCTTTTTCCATCAATTGAAAACTTGACACCACAGGTAAATGCCTTAGAGATATCAAAAACCAAGAAAGGTTATTATAGAGGGGCCCTAGGTGATCTCGTAGCCTCAAATGAATTGTTTCTAAGTGACACAGTTTCTGAGTAATAGCTCGTCAAAGATTGCTGCCTTTTTGCACTTTGGACTCTTAAGAGATATCATTGGTACAACGTAGCTCAAACTGTTTAATTGTGTTTGGGTGTGAAACAAGACCATGTATAGAATAAAACCACCAATACATAAATTTTGGAACTATTGGTTTGGTTGCATGAGGAGTAGAATGAAAGTTACACCCCTTTTAAACTTTACATTGCATGCATCTAACCCTTTTCCCATCAATTGAAAACTTGACACCACGGGAAAATTCCTTAAAGATATCAAAAACCAAGAGAGGTTATTGTAAAGTGTCCCTATGTGATCCCATAGCATCAAACAAATTGTTTCTAAGCGACACGGTTTCCAAGTAATAGCTCATCAAATATTGCTGCCTTTTTGCACTTTATACTCTTAAGGGATATCGTCGGTACAATGTAGCTCAAACTATTTCTTTGGGTGAAAAATAGGAACATGCCTAGCCTAAATGTATCCATACTAACATGTTGGAACTATTGGTTTAGTCACACAAGGAGCATAACGAAAGTTACACCCATTTGCAACTTTACACTACATGCATCTGACCCTTTTTCCATCAATTGAAAACTCAACACCACAAGCAAATGCCTCAAAGATATCAAAAACCGAGAGAGGTTATTGTAGAGGGGCCCTATGTGACACAATTTCCAAGTAATAGCTTGTCAAAGATTGTTTCCTTTTTGCACTTTGGACTCTTAAGGGATATCATCAGTACAATGTAGCTCAGACTGTTTTGACATGTTTGGGTACAAAACAGGACTATGCCTAGCCTAAACATACCTATCTGAATGCATTGGAACTATCGGATTGGTCACACGATGAATAGAGAAGAATCTACACACACACCTTCCTTAGCTTCTCGAGAGAAAGAAGAATCTCTTCATTGAATACATTATCTAAATAATTCATTTTGGTTTGCTTCTTTTTCAATTGTTTTTAGAGTAGACTAACCTCATTTTTATTGATGATAAAAATTTCTTCTTATCTTTTAATTCCTTTTCTAAGTGATTAATTTTAGTCTTCAGTTGTTTTACTTCAATTTCAACACTTCCAACTATTGCTTTGACATCCGCAACTTGACCATCCACACATTTTTTCTCATCTCTACTGCTATTACCTATTAACACCCCCTGTTATTCCTTTTCATGATCTTCTAACTTATTTTTCCTATCTTTTATTTTGAGCTTTAGATCAGTTGCTCTATCATCAACGCTTAGAACAACAACATCCCTTTGTTTGATGGAGTTTTTAATGTCTTGAATAATTTCATGTGTCCACCACACCGATTCTCTTTTTTTGCACTTAAATTTGATATTGCTTGTTCCTTATCATTTATTTCTAGTTGTATTTTTTCCATGAAAGTCTTAAGCTCAAGAATATTTGGCTTCATTTGTTCAAATCCACCTATATAATCATCTCTCACTTTCTTTTCCTGCACAAATTCTTACCAAATACAAAACCTCTTGAGTTTTTCCACTTCTCCATTGCCATTTGCCCATTCCACATACTGCACAGGAATCTTCCTTGAAAATTCTCGAGAGAAGGAAGAATATCTTCATTGAATTCATTATCTATCTCATTCACTTTGGTCTACTTCTTTTCAAGTGTTTTTAGAGCATATTCCTTTTTTATTTCATAGACTCTTGACAAGATTGATTTTGATATAAGATATGATATGGATTATGATTAGGAGATGAGAGAGGATAAAAGATGATAAAGATTGGATATGATATGATATGATAGGATATAGATTGGACAAGAAGAAAAGGATGGTCAATGATGAAAGCAATGACGATGACAATGATAAGATGATAAGGGTAGGCTAATGATTGATTAGGGTTAAATGGTGTAGATTATATTTCTATCATACATCAAACTTTTATGCTATGTCTAATGCATTTGTTTATGCATCATAATTGAATGACACTGACTCTTGTCATTGATTGTTCAAATGGAGTACGACAATTACGTTAGGTTGAATGGCATATATGACAACATCCTACCAATTTTAGATTTTGTGTTAAGCATACATCATAACTAGTGTTCATTATGGCATGCTTAGTGTGTTTGTTCATGCATATTGATTATGACTATTTAAGTGAAAGTTCTAATAACATATAGTCACTAACTTGTATGGATTTGCGTTGATGGTTACAAATTATTATGTATGGAAGTTTTTTGAAAGTTGCTTGGTCATGCATTATGGTCAAGTGACATTGATGCTTCTACGTGATTGTATGACATTTGCATGAAGGAACTAATGATATATATCATTTTTTTGTATGTTGAGTTTTGTTCAAAGGTTGCATTGCATTTGTATTACACTTACATATTCTTATTTGAAGATTGCATCAAACTCATATAGCAAGCTTGGTGTGGGTCAAGGTTGATTGGCATATATGACAATATCATATGAGTGTTATTGATTTTGTGTGAAGTGTGCATCAATCCCATATGGTATGCCTAGTTTGCTTATTTATTCATTGTTGTGCATTACGATAATACAAATTAGATGTGGAAGGTCAAATAACATGTATGTCATGGAGTTGTATTTGGTTGTTTAATGGTTGTATCATAGTCATATGGTGTGCATATATAGTGTTTGTGCATGCATCATGGTTGAGTGATGTCTTATTTGTTGATCATGATTATTGTATAGATTTCACATGAACAATCTAATGAACATGTATCTTGTTGAGTTGTAAGGACTTTTTTTGAAGGCTGCATCAAACACCTATGGTGTACATAATGTTCTTATTTATGTATCATGGTTGAAAGATAGTGATTCTTACTCGTGATGATTTTATACCTTTTACATGAAGGATCTAGTGACATGTCATTACGCTTGAATGTTTTAATGGCATGAATGTTGAATTGAGTTGTAATGGTTTTGTTTGATGGTTGCATCACTCATATGTTTTGTATAGAGTGTTTAGCACCACTAAGTGACATTTATTTTTATCAAGATGATTATATTACTTTTGAATGAGCCCTATAATGACATATATTTCATTAAGTTGTATGGGATTTTTTTGAAGTTTTTAATCAATCAAAAGAATCAATGCCATAAGATTGTTATAAGCTGCTCTTTTCATCTTTATTGTCTTGTCTATGAGACCACAATTCTTTGAGGCATTTTTTCAAATAGTTCTTCTCAACAAATATTATACAATGCTTCTCATACCATTTTTCATTAATTTTAGCTTCTTTTGAAAAAAAATTAGCTGCCCACTTCATTATAGGAGCTCAAAAACAAAATAATGTCAAATATAAATTCATTCAAGAGAGCTTAAAATCATGTGTATTCTCAAATTAAGTTTTCAACATGCAACATATGGAAGTAATCAAATATTTGAAAACTCTATTACTCTTCCTCTTTGTTGGTACCCCTATGAAACTTTGCTTGCAGTCACATTGGTAGTCTTAGCTCAAGTCATTCATATTATGTTGTTAATGTCTACTAGCTTGTTTGAAAGCACCTGTTTTAGGCTTTAAGCCATAGCAAAGAGGTAGTAAACTATTTGATAAAATGCTTTGGTAGACATGTATGAAAAATGTGGTATAATAGAAAAGGCAGTGAATTGTTTGAAAAAATGCCTCAAAGAAATGTGGTCTCATGGAATGTAATGTATTTGAACCTTAATATGAATGAACTCTAACATAGATGGACTACCAATTATAATTCATAAGTTCTATTAAAATGCAATTTCATTAATCTATAACATGTTACTGATCATAACTTTAAACCATTCTAAAATAATTATACATTCCATTTTGAAGATTCAAAGTAGAAAGTCATGCACACAAGGAACAAATTAGATTGAATATCAATTTTCATATATCAAAATGTAGAATAATTATGTTTGTGCATATACAAATTTGGAATATATGCCTACTCAAAATAAGTTTTACAAATTGTGGCACATATGCCATCTCAAGATTTATCAAACCCTAAATGTATCAATCTCTATCAAATCCTAATCCTATTTTGGATCATCAAAATTGAGCCTCCTCGAAGAGCTTGATGGCTTTGAATTTTCCTGCACAATAAAAATTCAAACCACAAATTAGATTAATTATGTGAATGGTTGACAAGATAGTCTAGTATATAGAAACTTATATACTATAATTTAGAAATTAACAATTTAACATCAAAATCACTATATTGAACTATATTATATAAAAAATACAATTCTTGTTTGCCTCAAGTCTTGCTCTGTTTTCTACAAATGTTCTGCATATGATTATCCCTTAGGGTGATCAAGAGTCCTTTTATAATGAAATGGTCCCACATTTGTCACATTGTTGAATCGTGTAGAGTACTATAGCAGGTAAAATAAAAATGATACAAATTAACATATAATTGTTGACCAATAATCATATTTACTAAACATATATCTACTCTTATCTACACATAAATATCTCCAATATAAAATAAACAAATACATACTGTGATACTTGTACGCTAGACGGGCTCATGATGGATGAAGCAGCTAAGATAGTTTCCTATATAAAAAATGATAAGAATGTAACAATTTAAATGTGCATGCACATATAATCATAATGTTGAGAATATAAAAAAAATATAAAAATATACTTGTTGTGTAGCTTCTTCCAATGGGTCAGACTCAGTCAAAATGACTGTAAAAGTACTAGGTTGCTGCATAAAAAGACAAGATTACATTAGACTATCAATCTATGTACATGTATTTTAACATAATAGATTTGAAAAATTAACATCTAAATAACAATTTAAATGATACTGTATATTGAGTCTCTAGGATAAATGAAATGGCCAATTGCGTAGCCTCCTGCACTTGTGAAATTTGGTCCTCTGTCAACAACTATTAAAGATTCCAACACATAAACATATATTAGTACTAATATCTCTTATAAAATATGAAAGAATTTAGATAAAACACACTATGAAATTACTCTAAGTCTTATCGATGCTTCCACATCATCTCTTCCACTTGATGTCTCTCTTGGAAATGGTCCACTTTGTGATCTCTCAACTCCTACATCTGACATATCATGGACCTCATATTTAGATGTGTTTATTGGAGCCTCACTGGACTGTCGAAGAGGACCCAAACATATATTGTGGCACATGATGCAGTAATGGGGCACATAAATATGTGTCGAAGAGGAGGGTGTACCAGTCACAACTGATGCAACAAGTTCATCACTACCATGATGGGATGTAGCAAGTGTATCACCATAATGATGGGATGTAGCAGGTGTATCACCATCATAATGGGATGTAGCAGGTGTATCACCATCATGCAGGGATGCATTGTCATGCAGTTGTGTAACATGTGACCTCTACGTGATCAAATGATCACTCAATGCATGTATGGAAAAAATGCGCTGATTCCCTGTATCTAAAATAGTCTTGGGGTAAGGTATTGGAGTTGGGGAAGCAATAGGTGGAGCAGGAAGAAGTGGGGTGACTCGATGTGCTCTGGGTCTATCCTATGGCATCCCTCTACCCACACCTTGGAAATCTTGCATATCAAAGTAATTGACATGCCTCCTTAGGAAAAAATTGACATATAATTTTCATAGAAAATATTGAGGGACGTCAAGATTGTTGTTGGGTGGTTTATCAAAAACCATCCACCAATGTTTCTAGAAATTATCTAATATACCTCTATGTGTGCACCATTTAATTGAAAATTTAGACTCTCGCACATCTACAGGTTATTCTATTTTGGGATTGATGAATAGTTGGGCTAATTGGGCTTTGTCAATATCAAGTTCCCTCACTTCATCATATGATAAACCAGTGGCATAATGTTGCCTTTGGGACTCTCGCCAATTTTCAAACCTATTATGCTCATTTGTCAGAGTTTCAACATTTGAAATGATTGTTTCTAAAGTGTTTTTCATATCTAAGAGCTTTGGGAGTGTCTCATAAATTCAACATATGTTTCTTAATTGATTTAAATTCCCATGGATAGATTCATGGATTGTGGGCACATTTTGTAATGGAGAAATTGGTGGCGGAGGAGGATTTGTAGGGTTTTCATCTTGATCAAGGTTGGGATCAACAATTCTTAAGCCTGTTTGATGATGAAAATTTTAAAAATTAACAATTATTTTAAAGCAAAAAAAACCTATTCAAAAACCTATTTTTGACTAAAATTCTTAAAAAATAATGCAAAACTAATATAAAATTGAAAAAAACCATTAAAATTTATAAATACCTATGAATTTTGGGTGATTTGAGCAAAAAATCCAATGAAAAATGGATATCTGAGTCGCTCAAATGCTCAAATGCACGGACAAGGAAAATGCATAGTGAAAAATGACTTAGGTTTTCCTTTTTGTGATTTTATGCCACACGAAACAAATATCCGTTTAGTTTATGTTGGTTTTTTAACTCGTTCGATTTGGGGACCTGACTTAAATATGGTATGAGCATAAATTTATAGGGTAATATATGTTGTATTACAACATATAACATATTTAACATATATATTATTATATTTCAATATAGTATAATATAATATATTAATTACAATATAATATACTATAATATAATATAATATAATATAATATAATATAATATAATATAATATAATATAATATAATATATTATATTATATAATACAATACAATATATTATATAATACAATACAATATATTATATTATACAATACAATATAATATATTATACAATACAATATAATATATTATACAATACAATATAATATATTATACAATACAATATAATATATTATATAATATAATATAATAATATATTATATTACAATACAATATATCATATTATATTACAATACAATATATCATATTATATTACAATACAATATATCATATTATATTACAATACAATATATCATATTATATTACAATACAATATATCATATTATATTACAATATAATATGATATTATATAATATAATATATAATATAGTATAATATAATATATAATATAGTATAATATAATATAATATAGTATAATATAATATAATATAGTATAATATAGTATAATATAGTATAATATAGTATAATATAATATAATATAATATAATATAATATTATTATATTATAATATAATATTATTATATTATAATATAATATTATATATTATATAATATTATTATATATTATGGGGTTGACCCGTCACCCCACAGTGCAACGATTAAGTTGCAAGGGCAGTAGTTGGGCTATCTAAGGTTTGAATCCCATGGTGGATAGTGGGATTGCCGTAGGGAGAAAGCGGCAGCGAGGTCAACAAAGGCAACAGTGACGGTGGATATGGTGACGATAACAGTGGTTAAGGTGGTCGTGGCAATGGTGGTTATGGAGATATCAGGGATGAGGTTCCCCGTATGTGGCCTCACTGGTTCATAGCTCCAGTCAAAAGTGTAGGGTGTTGCCCCTTAGCAGTGATTTACTAAACAAAAAAGAATTATTATATATTATAATATATAATATATAATTATTATATATTATATAATATTATTATGTAATATTATATAATATTATATTGTAATATTCTATAATATAATATTATATAATATAATATTATATAATATAATATTATAATATATTGTAATATTATAATATTATATTATAATATATTTAATATTATATAATAAACTAAAAAAATAACTTAATATAATATATTTATGCTGGATCCAATCAAATTAAAAAAAAACAACTTAAACTAATCGAATATCCATTTTAAACAGATATCTACTTAGGTTTGGTGTTTGCTATGGCACCATGTACTTTCTACCTGAGCCTAGAAAAAGTCAAAGCGATTTTTTGCATTTTTGGGCAATGGACGTTTCCATTTACGTCAACACATATGTGCACATATATATATCATTGCCTTGATAATTAAACACATATAATTGCTATCTCATCAATCAACATATATAAGTGAAGTGTATATATATGTCACCTTTGTCCAATCAATATTCCCATGCATATGGGTAATCTGTCCATGAGCATGCACAATACGTCTAAGTATACTCATGTAAGTATTTACTCATGTGTATGAGTTTATCGTAGACATATACATATATACATATATATACATTTTATGTATATCTCATCGATTTAATGTAAACACATAAGGAATAACTCACATATGACAAGAGACTCAATTACATAACCCAATTGAATGACATTCACATACAAGATCATAACCTCTTTATGCACAAACAAAACCAAGGGTAACATACCATTTCCCAAGTTACTAACTTGACTTGACCAAACTAGAAGTGAGTGTGTGTGTATGCTCAATTAGTCTCTTTAAGGGTTACCAAACCAAGTTCTTCTCCTGAGCGATACTTCCCCTCTCTTTTGGAGGCTTGAATATGTCATTGCATTTAGCTTAGTACAGTAGTTAGCCATTCTCATGAAATCCACTTGCATCAATTTTTTTTGTTTTTGATAATTTAATCTCTGGGTAGGGCCAACACCCATAGTATTATAACAAAAAAAAATTAATAGAATTTACAAAGTCACAGCTACTAACCCAGTCGCGTGACACCCATCTATTACAGACCAATAGTGCTTATCGAAATTGTTGCATCCAATGCACAAAAAACATGATTACCCCATTTATGATAACTATACTACTAACCCAATGCCAACAGAATGAAGTTGGACTCCCCAGCAAATTGTGATTACTCCAACTTTAGAACACCTCAATACATCACAAACAAATGGACTTTATACCTGATTTGAAACTAAATAGGCTCGACCAGAATAGTTCCCCATCTCCCTACAGTATCAACTCGAAAAATTCAAACATCACAACAACCACAACATCCATCTTAGCTACTGAGCATGTGATCTATCCCTACCCAACCTCAATTCTTGCTGCCGCCTCCTTCGCTAGCACATCTGCCACAGTATTGCCTTCCTGGTAAATATGGCTGATCCAGAACTCCGAAAAGGTAGTAATGAGCTTTGAAATGGGACATAGCCATCTCCGCAGTAACCAATTGGGTGTGAAGTTGGATCTGATCGCATTTACTGTGATGAGTGAATCGCCCTCCAAGTGTAATTTAGATGCACCCATAACTTTCCCCACCTCCAAACCGCATAACACAACCCTGAACTCAACCTCATTATTTGATGCCTGACTAATGAATTTTTCTTTTTGTTCAACCACTTCACCTTCCAAATTCCTAGCAACACACCCGATCCCTACCAAGCCCGGGTTACCACAAGAGGCCCCATCAAAGTTTATTTTGATCCACCCTTCCTCCGGTTTTTGCCATACTGTCTTCCTTCTTAATTCATCCTTCTGTACTATACTCTGAGAACCAACCACTGTGGGAATACTCAATCCCTGAAACTTATTCGTTAGTTCTATAACCCTATTAGTGAAGATATTTTTTGAAAATGGTCTTCTTCTAGCAGCCGCATTGACTAACTCCATAATTGATCCTTCGATTTTCTTCACCAACAATTCCCTAGCCATAGCTTGATCCTTAAAAATTGTTCGATTCCTTTCTTTCCATAATTCCCAGCAAACCGTGGATGAAAAAATCTACCAGATACTACTGAAGATGCCCTTAACATTCTTCCTCAACCAAGCACCCAACCAGTCATACAGGCCTTGGGGAAATGGGGTCTGGTAGCTGAGTTGTCCAATGATGGATTTCCAACAATATTCAGAATAAGGACATGAGAGCAGAAGGTGATCCACATTTTCCAAATTCTTCTTGCAAAGAATGCACCTATTGGGTCCCCTGAAGCCCAACATCTCCAACCTATCCTGTGTTAGAATTTTGTTTTGAATTGCAAGCCAAGAAAACACCCCTGCTTTTGGCAGAACATCCTTCCCCCAAAAAAGGGGTATTGGCCAGCAATGGTCTGACTCTACATTTTCCTTTAACTTATACCCTATCTTGACCTTATAATCCCCATCTGCAGATGCACACCACCTTAAAACGTCCTCACTGTCCATATCAAGAATAATTCTCTCCCTTAGAATTGCTTTTAAGGCATTCTTTTGCTCTAGCGGGGCATTGATATCACTGAGATCCTTCCAAACCCACTCGCTCATCCCATTTATTATAACTCTATTACCATAATTGCATACTTTGGACCCCCAGATTCTAATTGTTTCTTCCATTCCATTTGCGGTTTGCTACACAATTTCGAGTGTCCATCCCAGGAGTCATACCAAAAGGAGGCCCTCTGCCCGTTATGTACCTCCCATGTGATGTGTTTAGTTATAATACTTCTGCTCTCACAGATAAAATTCCATATGGAAAATCCTCTTGGTGGATTCATGGTTTTCATTATACTGACAGGATCGTTTGAATCAAGATATTTCTTCCTCAATAATCTAACCCATTTCTAGTTTCCTTTATACATCATCCAAACCAATTTCGCCCCCATTGCTAAATTCATAATTTTCATTTGTCTGATGCCAGCCCCACACACATGTTGTGGCCTACAAATCTTATGCCATGCTAACAAAGGAACCTTATTAGTATTATTTGACCCATTCTAGAAGAACTTCTACATAATTTGATTGAGTTGATCATCAATGCTAGCCGACAGCTTCAAACAGGCCATTGAATAGACTGGTATTGCTGCCAGCACTGCCTTAATCATTAGTAATCTCCCAGCTGATGTAAGCCACCTTCCTTTCCATAATTCCATCTTCTTGCAGCTGTCAATGATTTTATCCCAAAAACTCTTCTTATTAGCCCCAATGAATAGTGGCATACCAAGAAACCTCCCAGGAAGGCATGCAACTCTTACGCCCAAGATTCTGGTAAGGTCCCTTTGTAACCTCGGTTGTACATTGAGGAAGTACACTTCTAACTTTCTCCAGTTTATAACTTGCCCTGAGGCCTTACTATACTCATCCAAAAGGCTCCTAATTTGCTTGCCTCCGTTCTTGATGCTTTCCCAAACAAAATGGTATCGTCTACAAACTGTTGGTGAGTACTTGACTCAACCCCAGGGGTGACTTCAATCCCTTTCCATGAGCCATCCAACCTTGCCTGACAAATACTCCTACCTAATTCCTCCACCATAATGATGAACAAGAAGGGGGATAAGGGATCCCCCTGTCTGATTCCATGAGAGGAATTGAAGAAGCCCTGGGCCACCCCATTGACCAAAACAAATAATTTTGGAGAACCAATGCAACACATAATCCAATCCACCCATTTCCTCTCAAAACCAAACCTGATCAACATCTCAGCCAGGAATTGTCTATCCACACGATCGTATGCTTTTAGGATATCCAATTTTAATATCATACTTGGTATTCTAATTTTTTTGGCCATATGAATGGTCTCATGTGCAACTATTATGCCTTTCACAATGGACCTTCCTGGGGTAAAGCCGCTCTGCTCCTCAGAGATTATCTTATCAATCACCAATTTCAGCCTGTTTGCTATTTTTTTCGTAATAATTTTGTAAAGGGTGTTACATAAAGAAATTGGTCTATAGTCCCCCATATTTTTGGCTTCCTTTGTCTTGGGAATGAGCACAATGAAGGTGTGGTTGATTGCCCCCAATATTGTAGTCTTTCTTCTTGACTCCTCCACAACCTTGATCAAGTCATCCTTAATTATCTCCCAAATTTTTTGAAAAAAAGGGCCGAGAAGCCATTTGGCCCTGATGCCTTATCTGGTCCCAGTTGAAACATAGCTTTCTTTACCTCTTCTAAACTAATTGGTTTAGACAGTTCCCTATTATAATCCTCTGATATTATACTTGGGATCCTATGTTAGAGTAATTGGTTATTTACGTGATTAATTAAACAATATTTGGTTAATTAATTAAGTTACCTTTTATCTCTTTTTTCACTTAAGCTAACTTTAGGTGCATAATAATTAATTATTTTATTAATTATTAATGTGCAAGCCTAGGGTTTTTCCTTTTTAGGTTTTTTACCTATATAAGGTTGTAATCTTTTCTTTTGTAAATTAATTCTTTTACATTGGCAATATTGAGCTCTATCTTTTTGTGCATTTTTGCTGTGTTGTTTCTCTTGGCTTCTCCTTGTAACAGGTGTTTTAGCTTGCAGAGATCTTTGTGTTCCTTCATGGTATCAGAGCCCAAGGTCTGAAGTTCCCTATTCTGGTTTTTGAGATCTTGCATTAGAAGCTGGGGTTGGGGTTCTTTAAAAAAAATCAGGCGAATTAAACCAAAGGGTTCTTTAAAAAAAAAAAAATTGAATTTTTTCTGGGTTTGCACTCATGGTACATGCAGTACTGCCGGCCCTGCAGGTACTGCAGGCATTTTTGTGTGGAGTTGTGCCCACGGTACGCAGGGTACTATGGGCCCTGTAGGTACCGCCGATGGCAGTTCCCTGCCTGTCGCTGCCGACCTCCCTAGTTTTTCCGGCCGCCTGTCGCTGCTGCTCCCTGGTTTTTCCGGCCGCTCGTTGCCGCCGCCATCCCTGGTTTCTTCGGCCACCCTTCGCCACTGCAGACCCTAGTTCTCCGACCACCTGTCGCCATCGTTGACCTTGGTTCTCCACTGCCGCGTCGAGTTGCGGCTTGTTTTTCTTGTTCCCGCCGTCGCCGAGTTCCGACTCCTGCTGCCTTTGTTGTCGTATCTCTTCCTGGTGCTACCCCCGATGGGCCTTCTCTGCCAAGCTCACTGTCGCCGCTGCAGCTTGGTTTCTTTCCCCGACCACCGTTCACTTCCGCTGGGTTTCTCCCGGCCGCCGCCCGAGCTCCTGCCGTCGCCCAGCTCGCCGAGCTCCCAGTTCGCCAGACCTGCCACCAACCCCCTGGTCGCTTAGTGGACCAGGGGCTTATTTTTTTAGCCTCTAGGGCTTAAAGGAGGCAAATTTGTGCCTTTTAAGGAGACTTCACGAAATTGGGTCTACAATCAGCATACGGTCTCCGTTTTTTTCAAACAAGATACCGTTGGAAAGCTACTTCCGTGCCAGATGCCATGGTTCTGGTAATTTTTTCCAGATTTTCTATTTGTCTATTTTTTTTCCAGTCAAAGTGGGGTCTTTTTTCTGCACTTTCGGGGCCATAACAGGTGCAAACGAACTCCGTTTTTCAAAAACGAATAGGCGTTGGAAAGCTCTCAGCATGCTCTATTCAGATATGTGATCATTTTTCTCAAAATTTTCTTCAGGTACATGAGAATTTGTTTTGAAGCTTTTTTTCTTATGCATTGCTTCCTCTTTCTCCGTTTGTACTAGGGTTTGGGTTTATCTCTTGTGGGGGGTGTTTTTTTCTCGCTTTTTGTCATTTATTTTAGAAAACCAGAACACCAAAACTCTCAAAACAATCAAACCCTTCTAAATCTTCTGTCTATTCTAAAAGATCACATAATAATAAAAAAACACCAGCAGGTACAGGTACAGGTATAGGTATAGGTGCAGGGTTTCATGGCAGACTCCTTAGTTGAGTTACTCACATCACACAACTATCACACCTAGAAGTCTCGCGTGATGAGGCTTCTCAGGTCACAAGGGTTGTGGTCTTGTCTAAATGAGGTTCAGCCTCAGTTGCAGTGTCTTTTTGAGATTCTTCAGCACAGGAACAAGATGGATGAAGCTATGGGTTTGCTATCCCTGCACGTTTCCGACAATTTTTTATTTCACCTTAATTCTTTGCTCACTCCTCGAGCCATTTGGTTGAAGTTTGAGACACTTTTTGGGACCATTAATGAGTTTTGAGCATTACAGATTGAGGCAGAGCTCACTTCATTGTTACCTGAATCATTTCCCACTATTGAAGATTTTTTGACCAAGTTCAAAACTATCTGATCTATTTTACAGGGTTGTGGCAAGAATAAGTCAGACACAGAGTGCATTTACTTGATCCTTTCAAAGCTTCGTTGTCCATTTTAGATATTTGCTTCTTCATTCTATTCCACCATGGATGGCCTGGGTGCTCGTTTTAACATGCCTACCTTTGATGTGTTTTGTGAGCGTTTGTCTCGTGAGCAATCACACCTTTCTCAGATAGATATGCTCTTAGGATCAAAGAACAAAGCATTGGTTGCTCAATCATCTAAGAAGAAACAAAAGCAGAAACTAAAGCCCAAGAAATATTTTGCAGGAAATGAGCATTCCTCCAAACCACCTCCTAATTCTGATTCCAAACCACCACTTAATCCGAAACAGGGGAAATCTTTGAAGTCTGGTGAGTCTTCCTCCAAGACTAAGAAGAAATCAGGTGACACTTGCAGCTTCTGTGGCAAGGAAGGACATCCAGTTTCCAGGTGTTGGAAATGATTAGAGGCTTTAGAGGAAGCCATGCAGCAGCATAACATCTCCTCACCTTAGTCGTCTTCTCCTTCCACAGGGAAAGGTCATGCTCTCACTGCTCGAGCATCGCCCTATGGGTCCACTTGGATTTTAGATTCTGGTGCTTCTCACCATATGACTACACTTAGCAGTTGGTCACTTCTCTTGCCTCTTGTGGTACTTCACAGATTGCAGTGGGTGACTCTACACAACTTTCAGTCTTGGGTTCAGGTTCTGTCTCTTTGGATGGGGGTACTCTACAGGATGTTCTGGTTGTTCCTGACATCTCGACGAACCTCCTGTCCATTTATCAGATTTTCCATTCTGGCTTTGGTAAGATAGTTGAGTTCTCACCACATCATGTGGTTATTAGGAACCTCCATGACTCTGATTTGGTTGTGGCTACTGGGTATGTTGACACTACATCTCATCTTTACAGATTTGATGGATTTGAGCCTTCTGAGGGTACAGGTTCATCTCTTATAGCACATGTAGATTCTGTGAGTAATCTTTGGCATGAGTGTTTGGGCCATGTCAATTACAAATATCTTCAACAGATGAGTACACAGGCACTTGTTCTTGGTCTTCCACAAATTTCCTGCACAGACAGTGTTTGTCATGGTTGTGTGCTTGGAAAGCATCACAGGGATCCCTTTCCGAAGGGAAGCGCCACTCGTGCTTTGGCACCCTTGGAGTTGATTCATAGTGACCTCATGTCATTTCCCACTCCTTTTTCTGGGGCCAAGTATGTACTCACATTCATTGATGACTTCTCCAGACGCACATGGGTGTACTTTCTTAAGTACAAGTTTGATGTCTTTGATTCCTTTCGAATCTTCAAGACATTTGTAGAGAAGCAGTCTGGCCTTTCTATTCGGCGAATACATATGGATAATGGGGGGGAGTATGTGAATCAAGCTTTCAAATATTTTTGCACTGAACATGGTTTGCAGCATCAGTTTACTATTCCCTACACCCCTCAGCAAAATGGTGTCGCTAAGAGAAAGAATAGGACTTTACGGGAGATGGCGAATTGTATGATTCAGTCCAGGTCCATGGATCTATCTTTTTGGGCTGAGGCAGTTAATTGTGTCAACTATATTCAGAATCAGATGCCTCACAAGGAAATTCAACATATGACTCCTGAGGAGGCTTGGTCTCATGACAAGCCTAATGTTTCATGATTTCGAGTATTTGGTAGTGAGGCATGGACATTTATTCCTGATGCTCAGAGGAGAGCCATGGAGCAGAAGAGTCAACCCCTCATTTTTGTCAGCTACTGTGAGGATGTTAAGGCATACAGGTTGTTTGATCCTGATTCCAGAGAGGTCTTGTTTCGACGAGATGTCTAGTTTGATGAGCGCCTTCCCATAGTGGACACCCTGTCTCTAGTGTCTACTTCACTACCTACTCCTCACACTGCAGCTCTTCCAGATTATGTTGAGGATGATTCTGATGAGGATGCTGATGATCCCCCATCTCCTCCTCCTCTTGCTCCACCTCAGACGCCCAAATGGGCTCACTTTACTATTGAGGCAGTAGGATCTATGGCAAGTGATCCTTCAGACACCCGTCGCACCCATTCTTATACTGCGGGTTCTAGTCTTTTGAGTCATGCTCTTTCCGAGGATCCTCAGAAGTTTTCAGAGGCGACAGGTCACCCTGAGTGGGATAGTGCTATTGAGGAGGAGTATTCTTCTTTGATGAGGAATAGTACTTGGGATCTCTGTCCTCTTCCTAAGGGTAGAAAGATGGTTCGGTGCAGATGGTTGTATCACACCAAGTATGCTGCTGATGGTTCTATTGATAAGTACAAAGCATGTCTTGTTGCGAAGGGTTTCTCATAGGTTGAAGGTATTGATTACTCTGAGACATTTTCCCCTGTTGCCAAGATGAATTCTATTCGCTTTGTACCATCACTTGCAGCTTCTAGGGTCTGGTCCATTTATCAGATGGATGTGAAGAGTGCATTCTTGCATGGTGACCTATAGGAGGAGATCTATATGGAGCAACCTCAGGGATTTGTTCAAGATGCTTCTTTGGTTTGTAGACTTCGGTGTTCATTATATGGTCTCAAACAGGCCCCTCGGGCTTGGTATGAGAAGATGGCTTCTTTTTGCTCTCCACTGGTTTCACACGCTGTCATTTTGATCCTACAGTCTATATTCAGAATCTTGAGGGTGAGATCCTAATTCTTGTGCTATATTTTGATGATCTCCTCATCATAGGTAGCTCATCGTCTATGATTCAGCATGCTCAACGAGCTTTGATGGAGCAGTTTGAGATGACAGATCTCGGTCTTCTGCACTATTTTCTTGGTCTTCAGGTGATTCAGTCTTCTGATGGGATCTCCATTTACCAATAGAAGTATACTCTTGATATGCTTCAGTGCTTTGGCATGCTTGATTGCAAGCCTACCCCCACACCTTTTCAGTCAGGGGTTGTTTTGACTCCTACTTGCCCCACTCCTTCCGTAGATTCTACACTTTACAGGCAGTTGGTTGGCAATTTGTTGTACTTGACTCACACTCGTGCTGATCTTTCCTTTGCGGTTGGCCTTGTCTCTCGATTCTCCCATGATCCGCATGAGAGTCACTGGCAAGCTGCCAAACATATTTTGAGGTACATTCAGGGCACCCTTTCTTATGGCATTCACTACACATTAGGGGATCCTCACATTGTTGGCTACACTGACTCAGATTGGGCTGGTGATGTCAATGATCGAAAGTCTACTTCTAGATTTGTTTTTTGTCTTGGCTCTGGTCCTATCACATGGTCTTGCAAGAAGCAGACTGCTCATGCATTATCATCTACCGAGGCTGAGTACCGAGCTGCTGTGCTCGCTAGTCAGGAGATTTTATGGCTTCGACAGTTGATGACTGAGTTTGGTTTTCCTTTTGATAGTCCCACTATTCTTTGGTGTGACAATCAGAGTGCTATACACATTTCTCGCAACCCAGTGGAGCATCAGCAGATGAAGCACATTGAGCTTCATATGCATTTTATCAGACAGTTGATTCAGGATGGTTCTATCATCTTGGAGTATATTCCCACTGCCGAGTAGGTTGCATACATCTTCACGAAGCCTTTTGCCTCGCCGCGCTATCTTCAGTTGCGCTCTATGCTTGGGGTGAAGGAAGTTATCCTTGGGGGGTCTTTATGAGGCCTTCCTTCCTTCATGTTTCTTTCTGCATGTTCTTCTATCTCTTTTTGGAGAGGATTTTTTCCCATTGGGTTTTCTCCTTTTTCTTCATTTCATAGAGATTTCCTTGTACTTGGGTACCTAATCTGGCCTTGTTGCCAGGACCCATTGTTCTTTGCTTTCAGTAGCTTCTTCTAGGTTTTAACTTCTCCCTAAGTCTAGCTTAAGGGGGGGTGTTAGAGTAATTGGTTATTTACTTGATTAATTAAACAATATTTGGTTAATTAAGTTACCTTTTATCTCTTTTTTCACTTAAGCTAACTTTAGGTGCATAATAATTAATTATTTTATTAATTATTAATGTGCAAGCCTAGGGTTTTTCCTTTTTAGGTTTTTTACCTATATAAGGTTGTAATCTTTTCTTTTGTAAATTAATTCTTTTACATTGTCAATATTGAGATCTATCTTTTTGTGCATTTTTGCTGTGTTATTTCTCTTGGCTTCTCCCTGTAACAAGTGTTTTATCTTGCAGAGATCTTTGTGTTCCTTCATCCTACTCAGAAAAGCATTCCTCTACCCCCTGTTGCTGGTCATCTTGGGTAAAAAGAGTTTTGAAATATCTGACAGCTTCCTGATTTATCTCATCCCCATTCTGGATAACTGAACCATCCTCTCGCTCAAGTTCACCAATTCTATTTCTACTTCTGTTGATTAAAGTCGTATTATGAAAATATTTTGTATTTCTATCACCTTCTAGTAACCACAATTCCCTCAATTTCTGTCTCCAATGACATTCCAGTTTGGCCATAATTTTTGTTTGCTCAGCCTTCAGTTCTTTCTCTTTCATGTATTCTTCCATCTCCATACCTTTCTCTATTATCCTTTCATTGAGTTTCCTAAGCTCCATCTCTATCTTATCACTTTCTTCAAATATATTCTTAAAATGCTCCTTATTCCATAATCGTAGTTTGGTTTTGATATAGGAAATTTTTTTATGGAAAGTAAACAAATAGGATTGCTTTCCCACCCTAAATTCTTTCCACCATTGTGATATCAACTCATACAGACTAGGATCCCGAATCCACATTTTTTCAAATAAAAAAGGAGAGCCTCCTTTGAAATCATCTTGTGTAAATGTTAGCTGGATCGAAAAATGATCTGATCCACTAAAGGCTAGTATTGAGGCTTCTATCAAATTTGTTGATTGATTCCAATCCCCAAATAACAAAAATCTGTCCAACTTTTCAGCAATTCCAGAGTGGCCTGGCCTTCTATTGGTCCATGTGAAAACACTATTTTTTTCCTGAACTTCCCTTAACACATTACCATCCACAAAATCCTGGAAGTCCTTCTATACCCTGGTTAAGTTACTTAATCCTCCTTGTTTTTCTATGTTATTCAGCGTGGCATTGAAATCCCCTCCTAACAAGACTCGCTCATCCTTTAACTGTTTCAAAGTGGCTGTTAACATCCCCCAAGTGTCTCTTTTTGCTGCTGTGGCAATTGGCCCATAGACATTAATCATTTTCACCTCATAATTGCAATGGAAATACCTCACCGATAACAACAACCAATTCTGATTAGCCGAAATAAGAGTGCAACTTGCCTTGGCAGGTTTCCAAATTACTCCTAATCCTCCAGAGGCTCCTTCTGCTTCCACAAATACACCTTCCCAACCCCTCCAAAATCTCATCCTATCTTGTTCCTCCCTAATCCACTTTGTTTCATGTACAAAAACTATGTCTGGTTTGTTAGTATCTATTTGATGCCTAAAAAGATGCCACTTGATAGGGGCATTTAAGTCCCTAACGTTCCAACTTAAGACCCTCATGGCTCCTCGAGAAGGGGTATCTCCTTCCCGTTTCATAAAATTGTTTGGCTCAGTTTAGTTTGTCCTCTGGCATGCCCCGCCATAGCAAGTTTTTCTTTGTTGGATTTGCGACCTTTTTGTTTAGCATACCTCATTCTGGGGGTTTTTTGGTTCGACTGTATTTTTTCTATTCCTCTTTCTTCCACTATGCCAACTTGGGGTTCCTCATAGTTCTCATCCATATATGAGTCAGAGTCCTAACTCCCTAGCTCCTGATTTTCCTTGGTCTCTCCTTCTTCCACCCCGTCTAAAATTGGGTCCCCCCCAAGCTCCTCAACTACTGAATCCAATTGTCTCTCAACATCCCCTCTTGCTGTCATGCTCAACCCCTGAATATTTGTTTAATGTGGGAAGCCATCCAAGTTTTTCCCTTCGTTCCAAGAAGTAGTTGCCTCGTCTAGTGGGGCACATTGACCGGTTTGGAACCCTTCCACCGTCTCTTCAAAAGGCATATTCCTACAGAGATAATCATTCTCCCCATCTTCCCTACTTACTATTCCTGGGGGCCATATAGAATCTGCCAGTTCTTTTTCCATATCAGTGAGTGGAAGACCCATTGGGATGTCGTCATTTTTGGTTTTGCACGAATCCCCCATGACATCATACATATTGAGTCCATTGGCTACGACCCACGATGAGCAACTCTCCCTACCATGATCCACCGATTTGCATCTGGGACATATAATCAGCTTATCCTCCCTTACAACTTCCTGCCTCCAAATTCCTCCCTCTAATTCTAGTTCTATTTCTATTGGTAGTGCCAACCCCTGCGAAACTACAACATATAGTCTAAAGTATGTACCTTGCACACTATCATCCGGGACTTTGTCCAAGAATTTGAACTTCCCCAAATGTCTTCCAATTACCTTAAGCGTATTTTTTGCCCAATATTCCAAGGGGAAATTGTATAATTGTATCCAGGTGAAACTTTCCTCAATTTCATGCTTCCCAGGGTCAAAATTAGGGTTCCAATAAAAAAAATGCATTTGCGATCCTTCCATGAAATATGGCCCCGAGTTTCTAAACCTTATTTTTATCCTCTTGTGTGGGGAATGTAACCAAATAAAAATTGTGTTGCAGGGCCCTGACTACAATCTTACTTCCCCATTTCTCCATGCACCAGTTTTTGATATCCTTTTGATTCTTTGGATAACCCCCACCCCATTTCATAAACAAACCTATATCTTTAAGTAAAACCCTAGTTTCCTTAACTGAATCAATCTTCAAAGAAACTATAAATTTAGGTTCATTCGGGGACAAACCAGTCGCTATGCCTCCTTTCTTTGAAGCGCCCTTTTCCTCCACCACTGCTCCTTTACCTTTATCATGATTCAAATCCTTTGCCTGTCCACCCTCGCCTGAATCCACTCAGCACCACTGCCTTGCAACATCTCTGTGTGGACTTGGCTCTTTCCTGAACCACCCAGAATTACTTCCTCAAAAATTGCTACGCTTTGAGAGGTTTCCACCCCCCTCGCTCCCCCCAATTTTTACTTGGAGGACCAAATCGATAGGGACAAATCCATGGAGGCTCCTGTCTGCCATAATTCTTCATTTGAGCAGTGTCATGCAACATACACCCAGAGTTGGGGATGGCCCTTGCCCATTGGTTTTGCCTGGTCCAATCCTCATTCCATCTTCCTTTATATAGAGGATGACATTTATCTACCCATTGCCCGTTCTCCAACACCCACTGTGGTCTATAAAAACTGTTCTGATCCCATGATCTAGGTTTACCATACACACTCCACTCATTATTAACCTTCTCCCTGAAGGTCTCCATTAGTTCCACGCATTCCATTTCATCGCCCCACCACTGCCGACTCCGGGCACCTCGATCCTCCTGCCTATCCCACTGGCCATTGCCTCTTGATCTCTGCGATTCGATCCTTTGCAGTTCAATCCATTGAGCCTTGCGCATTGCTCCTTGCTCTACCATGGTGATATTACTTGCGTCATAAATTATTTACATCATTAAAGAATTTAATGCAATCATTTGCAATACATAATGATTCATCACATTTCCATTAGCATAGAACATATTCATTCCTTCAAAAGAAATAACATCATAATAATATATCATTCACCCTTTTAAACACATTAATGTCATGACTAATATTTATCATCATATTTACTCATGAAGGTAAAAGTAACTCGGTAACTAAGAGACATGGTGTAACACATGTTTCTACTTCCATACTCATCTCTCCTGTCCTTTCAATTGAATTTTGGTTTGGTTATTATTGCTCTTACATAATTTTGTTGGCCAAGGAGATAAATTTTCATGTGCAGATTATTGTTGAGCATTGACAAAATTTTGGGCAGTTGGTTGTAAGTATTTTCCTAGACATTATTCATTCTTTCATCAATTCCACTTTGGTGAGCAATGGTCATTGCAATTACTTCATGGAGATGATTTATGCATGATTACAAATGATAGTTTAATGATTGCATTGGTTTGGTTGCTTTGGTGTGCCCAGGGCCTTCCATTTGACACTTGGAGGTTAAGTTTTTATGCCATGATTCAGGATGGTGACAACAAAAGCATTCCTTGGTTGGTGGATTTCAAAGACATGGTTGTGATTGATTGGCCTCATACTTATGGTAGTGATGATTGGTATTATGTCTTATAGTTGAGCAAGGTGTCTTGTATTTTTCCCAAGATCATGACTAATAGTGAGTTAGCTAATGTGGTATTCTTTGAGTTACTTTGGTAGGGTATGTTCCATGGCATTGATTTCAAACCTCTGGAACTTCAATTGTGGGTTGGATGGTGTCTTCTTTTTGGGATTCTAAGAGAAAAGAGTCTAATTTGAGTACGATGGTTTGTCAATGGCACACTATCAACATGGTGCTCAAGATAAATGGTTGTAATTAGGGGAGCATTTTCATACCCCTTTGCATCATATGTCCTTTGGTATGTCTACATTTCAGGCTCTCTATAGTTATAATTCTCTCTCCTTTTTTGAGTTTTTATTTTCAAAATAGTAGAGTCCCTACAACAAGTGACTTTGTAGGTCCTACAAAGTCAGGAGGACCTAGGGTCATTCAAAGATAATTCACATCTTGCACAGGATCAACAAAAACCGTATGCAAATAGGAAGAGAATGGAGAGAATCTTTGAGGTTGAAATTTTCCTAAGTTTGTATTCTAATTTCTAGATTCCTTTGGGTTGTAGCCATATAATTGAAGTTTCCTAAAGAAAATTATAACAATTCAAGGCTCAATGAATCTCAAAAAGTCATCAAGACTTGGATGGAAAGGTAGTTGTTGAGTTGGATGTGCCACCAGTTTGTAACATACATAATCGCTTTCATGTTTCATATCTCTTGAGAGTGGTGGGAATTTTTTTTTGTACAATCTCTTTTAAATTGCCACTATTATATGATGAGAGGAAACCAAATTTGATACTTGAAAGAGTTATGGAAACAAGAGAAGAGAAGCTAAGGAACAAAGGTATCATCAAGCACTTAATAAAATTTGAAGATGCAACATGGGAAAGGACAAAAGATCTGACCATCCAAGTCATCATTGCTTGATGATAAGCAATCTTGAGAAGGGAGGACTTGCAATGTCCCCTTTTCTAAAAATAGAATTTACTATTTTTAGTAAACCTAGTTTCCTAAAAATAGTAAGTTAGTCCACTTGCAGATAAATTGGAAAAGTTGGATTTTCAAATTATAGTAATTAAATCAGTCATGGTGACAAATGAATTAATATTTTTGAAATATTATTGGGTCCAAGGTAGGTGTGGGTTCCTCGGAAAAAGGCAAGTGACATGTAATTTGGTAGTTTGGAATTAGAATGTTTCTTGGCGACTTCACTTTTGGCAAGTGGGAGCTATAATCTTTGCATGAAAATATCACTTTCCTTGGGAGTTTGGATTTGGGCACCAAAGTTTTTTTTAGAAATGATTTTGATATATTTTTGTTTGGTCTTCCAAGTTGAGAGCATTCTATGCATGTTATTTTCACAGTCTGTGATATTCTCTTCTGAGGCTGGGAAAACAAAGATGGAAGAACTCCATGGTTGATAAACCAAGGAGTTTGATACTTGTTCTAATGGTCTCCAAGTGTAGATTCACTTAGGGTTTGACAATGTGCTTCAATGAATTCAATTTAGTGTATCTCTCTCAATAGTTGCAGGTGATGTTTTAAGATTAAGCGAATTGTGTGATTCCAGTTTTGTTGTGGTATCTTTTAGCAGAAAACATCTTTGTTCTAGGGTCATATTTGAATGTATTATTGCTTCTTTGAGTTTTAGAGTTTGGATTAGTTGGTTGTGTTGTTTTTGACATAAGTTTGGGTGTTATTCTAGTTTGTAACTTCAGGGTCATTCTTTGTATTTTGTTGTTGTTGTTGCTTGTTGATAACATCAGATTATAACAAAAAATATGGTGTATTTTTAATGTTAAAATTAATAAAATATCATCATATGACAATTTCTCACATTCTTGAGTTATATTTGCACATATTGGTGAAGATAAACCCATACCCGATTTCATTGTTTGCTGAGGGTTTGCAATATTTAAGTGTGATATTATTTATTACATAAAATTTGAAATATTTTACAGCAAGATACATTGCACTAATATTAGAGCATCATATGACAACTGGAAACCACCTTATGTTGATTTGGCATAATTTGAAGTAGTACATTCAATACTCGATTTGCTCAAATTGAAGAATATCTTTCTTGTTTAAATTATTTTAATTGGGGACATTATAATATCATAGACATGAACTTGGGCCACATAAGTTTGCAATATTTTCACGATTTTTTTTTGGGGGATTTAATATCTCTTTCATCAAGAATCATAACAAAATCAAGATTATCACATATTGCAAGTTTTCCATTTATAATGGAAAGTCCGGAGTTAATCTTGGTGTGTGCATAGGCCTATGACCTTGTCTTAAGAACATCTAAGGATCTTGATGGAAATATCATCTTGGATATTACACCATCAATTATTTTTCATGCCATCTACCTTGCATTCAAGTCTCAATTAACCATATTGATAAAGGCACAATCACTTGAAGAATTTGAGAAAGATGAAGCAAAAAGTATGAGACATTTGAACAAGAAGTGGATGATGAAAGAAAGAAAGGTTCTCACCAAGATACCTAAGAATTTGACTAGATCATATTTATAGCCAAAGGTTAGAGATATTATTATCCTACTAAATATTTGTATGGGGAAATATAGTTCAAGGCTTTATCACGCTTGGATGTTTCAATGTACATACAAACTATCTTCCAAGAGAAAGAGTACATTGATTAGGTCCAACTGGTTAGTGATAACCTTCATGGGACACTAACTATAGTCAAAATCAGCAAAAAGATCATAATGGAATCATGTGTAATTTATTTATTAAGCAAGATAGATAGTCTTTCCTAGCTTGACTACAAAAGGAACACTTAGGGAATTTGATGGGCATAGCAAGGTATGGGAATATTACCCACAATTGGAACATAAAGAAGCTTAAAAGCATTATAAAAAGGTGAATAATGTGTTTATCTTCCTAATAATTTTCAAGCTTTCTCAATACCAAGAGGATAAACTCTCCTCAAAAGTAAAACAACTTGTACAAGGTTGGGTCATTATTTTATCCAATTCCACAAGTCTAATATATCAAAATAACATGTTTCACTATAGCCTCATTTCATTTGCCCAAGCTTTGCAGTGACAAGGTGGTGCTACTAAAGTTTTCAAGATAAATAATTGAAATTCATAAGAAGTTCATGGAGAAACATAAGCCTAGAGTGTAGTTTCCATTTACTTTTGGATCACACACTTGTGCTATAGTAGTTTGTGCAAGAACCTAAGAGGGAGAATTATCCCCCATGAATTTCAAAATGTTCAAATTAAGAGTAATTTATGATTCAAAGGAAAGAATAAAGAGATTAATGGGATCCACTTATCAACATGGAACTCATTTAGAGGATTTTTGGGCCAATTTTTAAGATGACAATGATGTAAGGAAAATAGGTTTTTGTAGGATGACACTCAAGCAAATGAGAGCATTCAAGATTGAAGGGAAAATTCCTTTAGGTCTTGTAGCATATGATGAAGATGTGTTGATTACTATTTATGTTTTTTAAAATGTAAAAAATTAGCCTCTCCCAACTATAAATTGAGCATCAAAAGAAGAGTTATCTACAAAGGAGATAAACAAAAGGGTTGAATATTTTAGTTTATCCTAGTCAAAATTTTAGGTGGAACAATTCAAGAAGGGGAAAGGAAAGAAAAGAAAGAAGGTAAACAAAACCTCTTTTGTAGCTATAGAGCTCAAGAAGGCCAAAAAAATCTCCAAGAAAGAGAAGGTTAAAAAGTATGTCTTTGGAGCATGTACAAAAGGATATTTAGAGGAAATAGTAATATATGATGCAACATAAACTAGATCGAGACTAGGATTTTCTTATGAACCATTAAAGGTAGTATTCCCAAAAAATGCAACAAGGAAGCCTACCCAAAAATAATATGCAACTGCAACTCTAAAGGGAACAACTAGTGCAAAAAAGATCTAGGGAGATTTAATATCTTTTGAGCTCTTCTAAGAGATCATTTCTCCTCCAAAGTCACTAGTAAGGTTTCCTAGTGTTGAAGTACTTGAGAAATAGGTTGATGGTGCTAAACAAGAAGTTGCTAAAATCACTAATAAGATTAAGGAGCAATTTTTAGAGGACAACAAATTTAAAAAACTCTTTAGTATCATCCTAGTCAAATAGAATATGATTGCATGACATAAGAAAGCCAACAAAGCCAACACGAATATTAAATTGAAGAGACATAAGTCAAGGAAAGTATGGAATTTGAAATAGATAGAGTTGGTGAAGAGCGACAAATAAAATAACATCAACTATTGAAATCACATAAAGAGGCTCCAAGATAGTAGGAACAATATCAATGGTAGTAGAAACAAGAGGTTCCCAAAACATTAAATCAAGTTGTAGATCATGTTCTTGTGATCCCAACATGGCTGAGAATAAATTTGAGTAAGAGATAAAATTTGGTGGTGAAGCCTCTAGAAATATTTAAAATAATGATTGAAGTGAAAAAATACATACATAGGAAGAATACTGGGACACTTTCTACCATCAAAATGAATTAGTCTCATGAATGAATCATTAATATTACTACCCAATATTAGATAAAGATGAGAGAGAACTCACTGTATTTGATTATCAGATATCTAGGGTCAATCCAGGGAATCAAACTAGAGAAGAAGAGGTCATTTTCCTAGACATTATTGTAGGTAATAAAGACAATAATGGTTAAAGATAAAGAGAATAAAAGAGAGTTGAAATAGCAACTAGCCTAAATGAATATTTTTTTCAAGGAACTAAGAACTCCTTTGAATCAATAGCAGGGCACTCCCATTGAGACTCCAATTTTGATCTCTAAACATGAGGCTGATTCTTTACAACACATGAAGAGTAGGTCATAAGTTATAGATACCTAGGAAGATAAATTTTTGAATTGATCCAAATATTTGATTGATTCTTGTTACCAATTGTATGAACGAGTGCATAATGTAGAAAAGATTAAATGAATTTATTTACATAATATTTGAAGAGAGGATAATATCTATGAAAAAAATCTTCCATTATTGAGATCCATAAACAAAATGATCCTAGAATAACTATTAGTAGAAGGTATATTGCTAGAGGATGAATTTGATTTTGTTTAGAAGTGTATAAAATTCATCACTTTTCAATGTGACTTGATTAATATTTATATGTTGAAAGTAAGGGAGGAACAAAGAGAAATATACCAACATATAGGAAATTTTGAAGATTATTTATATAATTTGATAAGCCTTGAACTTGTGAAAGAAGAGAATTATAACATAAAGACACTATAAATCATTAAAGAAACTCTATAGAAGAAAGTAGAAGGATTGAGCAATGCTTTAGATTTTGATAATGATGTAAATAACTCGATGTATTTGAACTTGTAAATTTCAAAAAACTTAAAAAAGATTATCAATTTTAGAGCAACAATTAATTTTTTTGCGGAAGTATTTTCATGATTATATGTTTAGAATGGAATGGGTAGTTGGACCTTTCATAGGGGAGTTTGGAAAAAGTAGACTTCTACTTTTGCTTCACTGACTTCTTGGCTGGAAGCCTTTAACTAGAGATTCAAAATTTCCTTCAATTGGTGGGCTTTGCAGCATTTTGCTGCCCCAAAAAGCATAGTATTGTTTGCAAACTGTTGATGGGTTATCGCAAGCACATGACTCATGATTTGAATTCCCTCTAACCACCCAATTCTTGTTGTTGCACTAATTTACCTTTTGAGGGTCTTAGCCATGATGTTAAACATGGAGGGTGAGAGGGGGTCCCCCTATCTAATTCCTCTAGACACCTCAAAGAAGTTTTTTGGAGTGTCATTCACAATAATTGAAAAATATGGGACTAGCAATACAATTGAAGATCCTATCTACCTAGTTTTTATCAAACCCAAAAGGCAACAACACTCTGGATAAGAACTTCCAATCCACCTGATCATATGCATTCTTGATATCCAATTTTAGTAGCATACTTTTCTTTTTAGTTCTTTGTATAAAATGAATTTATTCCTATGTAATGATGACCCCCTCCAAGATTGAATTCCTAGGAACAAACTTAGATTGCTCCTCAAAAATTACTTCTGAAAAAAAACCAGTTTGTTTACTCTTGCTTTTACCATAATTTTGTACAAAGTATTGCAAAGGGCAATAGGTCTGAAATCATCTAATGATGATGGCTTCTCTTTTTAGGAATCAAAGTGATGAAAGTGTTATTCATCTCCCTTAGGACCACTCCCAATCTCCTTGAGTCTTCTATTGTTGCTACCACTTCACTAACCATGGTGCTCTGAGATTTTTGAAAGAATCAACCAAGAAATCCATCCAGTCCAGGTGCTTTATCGAAATGCAACTGGAAGGTTGTTTCCTTGGTCTCTTCTATCGAGAATTTTCTCAAAATCTTATTCTACCCTTCATCAACCTGCTGGGGGATAACATTCAAGAGATTATTTTGCAATACTAGACTTGAACCTCCTATGTTACTCAACAAATTTTTGAAGTATGTGATTGCTTCCCCAATGATTCCCTCAGGTGTCTCCACAGTTGAGCCATCCGCTCCTCGTAAGATTGTGATTCTATTGATTTCTCTTTGCACCTTGGTACTATTATAGAAATATTTTGTATTCTTATCCCCTTTCGAGTTCCAAGAATCCCTTGATTTCTACCTCTTGTACACTTCCTCTTTCATCCTCATATTCCTTGAGCAACTCCTTTTCCTTCAAAAATATTTCACTATCCATTCCTAGAGATAGTACCCCTTCATTTAGTGTAGTTAATTATTCTTCTAGCTTGCTCTTGGATTCAAATATGTTTTGAACTCAATTTTGTTCCACTCCATTAATTGTTGCTTAAGAAGCTTTAACTTTGAAACCACACCAAACATTTTGGTACCCTCGATTTTCTACCCATTCCATCATACACCAATTAGCCCTAGGATATTTTGCTCATTGAACCACATATTTTCAAATTTGAAGGGGCACCTCACTGGTTTCCTTTCACCCATAATTTCTAGTTTTATGAGGTAATGATCAGACCCTAATTGGGGTAAAATATTTCCTTCAAGGGTGAATGAAAAAGATCCAAGGTCTCCTTTAAATAGGAATCTATCCATTTTTTCTATAATATGACTTAAATCCATCCTCCTATTCATCCACATGTATTTTCCATTTGCTAGTTGAATCTCAAATAGATCATTTACCCTAACAAAATTCTCAAAATCCACTTGGGATTGGTACTTCCTTTGTATGCCTCCCAACTTGTCCTCACTATGCAAGATCACATTAAAATCTCCCTCTAAAATGTAGCACTTAGGGGATGCCTTGTAGAAATCTCTGACCTCTAACCACAACTCCCTCTTCTTGATGCAACTTAAGGGGCCGTATACATTGATTAATGTGAAGACCAAATTTGATGTCAAACTTCTCACCTTGCAAGCTATCCAATGACTATTTCCCATTGTCTTTTCTAAATAAACTGTTTGGGGCCTCCAAATCATAAACAAGCCCTTAAAGGCTCCCACTGCTTCTACAAGCTCTATATTCCACCTTTTTCACTTCTTTTTAAATATGTATGCTTCTGTAATGCTTCATTTTGTCTCTTGAATCATGAGGACATCAACCATTGATGTCTCCATGTGACATCTTAGAAGGTACTTTTTGTTAGGGGCATTTAAGCCCCTAAGATTCCACGATATGATCTTCATTATTCCCCAGGAAGGGTACCACCCTTCCCTAATCTTAGTATCATGGCGAGTTTCTATTGACCCTATACATCAACATCCATAGTTCTCTTTTCTATATTTGATGACCTACCTTTCCTCCTTCCTTCCCCACAGTCTGGAGATTTCCTTGCTCTACTCCTTAGTTTTAGTCCCATTTTCCCCTAGGTCACTGAGTTGGCTAGGATGTTTGTATTGTCTTTCGGTAAAGCTAACTTGCTATGTGACTTTTTCCCCAAGAGAAGAGAAATATATGAATAACCCTTTGGAATTAAAAGAGAGATAAAAAATAAAGGATATCATGATCCTTTAGTTAAAAGAAATTAATAAAGAATATGTATAAACACTCTTTAAAAGGAAGAATAATTAACTATTTAAATAATTGTTAAAAGGAAACCTTTGTGAAAGGGTGTGATGGTTTGGAAACTACCCCTTAAAAGGATATATAAATCATTTATGTGAGACTTGGGAAAGACATGGAAGAAAAACATTCAAGGAGAGAAGAGAAAAAGGAAAGGAATTGGAGAGAGAAACACAAAGGCACAAAAGAGTGAAGGTTAAGGTCATGGGTGGGAATTTAAACATTTGGAGAAGAGACACACAACGTGTGTCCAACTTGGGGTACAACGTACACCCGAGAGTGTCCTGGCCAAGGATGTGTTTATGTCATAAAGGTAGGTTGGTTCTATGCAAGAACCGGTTTCTCAAGAGGTTTTTGTGCCAAGAAAAGCCTAGACCTGTAACCATGCCTCTGAGTGCCGAATAGTAACCTCTCAAAATATATTTATAGATAAGTATCAAAAACTATTGATTCAACAATATTGAGAATATTGTCTATATGATTTTGATGTTAATATGATTAATCTATGTGGAGGTGTTATTCCATTTATTGTGTTGTCACATGTTTATAGTTTACATTGGTTATTCATATTTATTTTGATAATATTTCTTAACTCCAATTATCTTAATTCTAATATTTATTATATTGAATCCACTGCTATTACTAAAATGAGAATTGGAGAAAAGTAGCATCACATTTGGTTTCAAAGCCTAAACATCGGTTAAAGCTAGTATAATACAAAAGATAGATTAATCAAACATGTATCAAATCTAAAAGGATACATACATCCACACATAAGACACTTACACAATAGTTTTACTTTTATCCTTTCTCCCTTTATATATACATATATATCAAATAATATATCTCATTATACATTAACATGCACTCTATATTTATCTTATACATCAATTTATTTTTTTACTTTCTCTTACTATATCCTATCAACTTTTGTTGGGTCACATATCCTATGATCTTGTATCATCTTACAATATTTTATATTTTAGAATGTGGCATTTGTCTTTTCTTTAATATATTAACTCCTCAAAAAACATGTCCATAAGATGTGTCGAGTCTAAGTGATATGCCCCCTTTTTCTGTATCTCTCAAAAAACTACATTCACTATTATAACTATTTTTTTGTCTATATGGTTAAGCAATTATATTAAAAGTAAACCCAAAGGATGGATTTATTCTAGTTAAAAGAGACCATTTTCATCCAAGATAATATACTCTTAATTGTCGATTGATTGGATTTAATTTACTAGGCACCATGAGAAATAAAATGAAGTCTATGGTGGAGTTAAAATCACAAAGACCAAAGTTTAAATCCTTAATTAACTTGAATATGCTTTCCCTTTCACATTCATCCACAATGAGATATCTTCATGTAGGAAGGCCATTGTAGATTTCTAAAGGCATGTCCCTCCCCAATAGGCATTAACACTTTCCAACTAAGTAAATAGGCATCCAACTTCAACAATGTCCATCATCCTAATAAAGTTGATAGTTTTTAGGTTGATTGCTTTGGTGTTCCTTAGACGCTTTGCACATAGCCAAATAATGGTAGGTCGGTGTTGATGAAAGGTTAAAGCCTACAATTTTACATAGATCAAAACAATGGAAGATCTCATGCTTTTATAAATCCATCTTGTGCCTTATCAACAAATTGTACCTTTGATGCCTTGTTCGAGATAATTTTTTTAATGGAGATTTCCCTCATTGCTCACAAGCCTATCACGACCTCTACAAAGTATGGGTTGCTAAACCTAAAAGGAAGACAACACAAAGAATAGGAAGATGTACACTTATCCTTCAACTAGTAAAATTTCTTCATGTTGGGATCAGGGACACTAATAATGGTGGAGCATGAATGTTTGCAGGTTGAAATAGATATGTATGGTGTTGCGCAGGTGGAATCCTTGAAGAAGAAAAAAAATCAGAAGTCATTATCATCCATATATCCACCTTATCACTACCTCTTTCGGGTATTAAAGTTTAATGAGATTTGCTTCTCAAAACTATCCTAACAATGGATTTGTCCTAACAATCATTGTTCCAACCTATGGTCCCTTCTTTGCAAATATACTTGCATAAGAATGGTTATGGTTATCCTATATTTTAGTTTCATTTATCAAGCTCCCTCAATTTCTATTAGTTCATGATTCAGAGTTTCTCTCTACAATGGCATAAATTTGCAACCCTAGGAAAATTCCACATTTACGTTACCTCCTACCTTAGAAAATTGAGTCTGATAATGCAGTCCCTATTTCTACCACCTTTCCCTATCCACTTGGAAGTTGTTGTGTATGTCGGTGGGGGATATTTTGTTTGGGATGTTAGCATGGCATGTGGACATCTGTGCAACGTGCTGTCATCTTGACAAGATTCCCACCTCTAGAATTCGTAGAGGTGTTACACTCCTCCATTGGACACAAAGTGTAATGTTTATTGCTCCCTTGATCGACTTCGAACAAATATTTTGCCTCCATTTTAACCTTTCAAATGGCTATCTCATTCATTCTTTTATGCTTCTTGATCATCTTCACACTTTGGGAAACTCTCTTCACTCTCTTCACTCATTTTCAACATTTTCAAGTTCCACCACCTCCATTGAAGCTGCAAGTTAGTGTTTTGTTGGTTCACCCTACTCATTGTTGTGACACCATTGGTCTTTGAAGGCTTGTACACTCACTCCTTCCTCCATTTTCCTTGAGAGCACTTGGTTGAGAAGGTGATATCCTTCCATTTCCTATTCACTTTGCATTATCATATTTGATATCGTAGCATATTTTTGTTTACGTATTGCTTGGTATCTTTATTTCTACATACCCTCCTTTATCATATTTCTTTAATCGTTGATATTTGGTTGTCTGTGGAGGTGGAAAAACCAAAGCAGAGGACTAATTGAGGCAATACTCTAAACACAAACCTGACATTTTCCCGTCTTCTGTGTGCAAGTTCTCCTTGAGGTGAAGATCTTGAAGATATCAACTCATGGGTAGGAAGGTGCACTTTCCTCACCCTTGTTTGTCAATTTGTAGAATAGGTTAATTTAAAGTATTCTTCTTGTTATTCTGTTATTCTACTATTTTTTGTTTCCATTATTGCACTTAAACCTCATCAATTAGGTCGTTATTCGATTTTCGATGATTTCAGGTTGTACCTTGCAATTTTTGTCTATATGAATGCCAACACACCATTGAGATGCTAGTGTGCCGCATTGGAGTTCATGTCCCGTGTTGTATTCCTTTGGTAGTAAGTTGTCCAAGTTGCAGTATAAAATCTAAAAATCTGCTCACCTGACTCCCTAAAACATCCAGGCTTGCAAAAGGATAACAACAACTAGGTTGCTCTTCCTTTTTAGCCTTTAAACTTCAAACTGTTTTGAAGCTTTCCATTAGCTTAAGGTAGATTAGGGTAGCCTATTGTTCTAGAATCTCCTATGACCTAGAGTCTTGAGCAGTCAGCCCCCCTCCTCTACATTTTGGTGAACCCGACGTGAACAACATAGTGTTCGTTTCCTTGTGTGGGGATTCCTCCTCCCATATCTTGTGTGAGTTGCAAACTTGAGGGTTGTGAAACTTTATGAGCTTTACAACTCAATCTACAACATTCGGGTATGTTGTGTGAAGGAGTGTGCGACACCAACACCTAAGGATGGATTTCTCGAAGGTCACTACTAGTTTCACCTCTCAGGAGATGGTTTCGAGGGTAGAGACGAGTTTCTTTGATGAGATCGCTAGTGCCCCTACCCCTCTTGTCTCTTAGATGACCATACCTATGAATGGTGATGATGATCTCACTATTCTTGTAGAACATCTCATTGCTCTAGATAAGAGGCTATTGGATCTTGCAAATCATTTGGGGAAAGAACAAAACATGGCTAGGGATGCTAAGGTTGTTAATGAGATAAGATATATGCTGGACAAAGATTGAATGGGCTTGGAGCTCCTTTGAGGCATCACTGACATAGTGGAAACATATGTCCCCTCATACAACCCTGGATCGAGTGTTACCCTACGTTTCAGGCCTGAAACCTCTAGAAGATAGGTAGGAGTTTCGATGCCTGTAATCTCAGTGTACATGGCTGAATTGAACCCTTCATTCAACACTACCCATATGCCTAAGGCACCTTCCACCATCAAAGTAAACATAATCCCTCTTAGTTTCAACACTATCCCTTCTTATTCTGGTGGTGGTAACTCTGGGGGCCACACTGGCTTTGGCGGTGGAAGCTTCAGTGGAATGAGGGGTGGTGGTTCTGGCAACTTTGGTGGTTCTGGTAGTGGTTCCGTTGGTTCTATTTCATCATTTGACCTCATTCTGAATGCCCTACTACAAAATATGGGCCAGATGCAGAATCAACTGGTAAACCTATCCAATGCCACCTCCCAATCGATCTTTCAACCTTTCTTCCATCATAGTCCTCTTTCGATAGTGATTTTGAATACTCCCTTCCCCCAGGGAATGAAGATTCCTAAATTTGAGAAGTATGGTGGTAAGGGAGACCCGCAAACACACGTGTCAACATTCAACATGATGTGTACGAACTTATTTCACCACGATGCCTTGATGGCCAAGTTATTTCCTATATCTCTCAAGGACATAACACTAGAGTGGCACTATTCCTTGCCCGATAACTCCATATTCTCATTTGATTAGCTTGTGAATCAGTTTCTTTGACAATTCCAGCTGAACATCGAGTTGAAGATGGCCTTTTCGGATCTCGTCCGATGTAAGCAAGGAGAGAATGAGAAGATAACTAACTTCATTGCTCGATATCAAACACTATTCTCACAAATCTCTTACCCTCTGCCTGACTCAGATGTTCAAAATGTTTTCATCGACAACCTGTAGAGGTCATAGCAAGAGAAGTTCACTTTGATGAAGCACCCTTCTTTTGCACATTTGTGTGTGGCCCTACGAGAATACCAGTAGACGATTCCCCAGTATGGGGGATCTTCCTCGTGTTCTTGTCTTGATGGGAGGTCTATTGTGTTGATTTCTAGCAAAGGAAAATTTGTTGCAAATGTAGTTGCTGCGTCTAGTGACATAGGCCTCAAATGTAACAAACAGCTCACAAAGTAATCTAAATCTTACTCCTCTATCTTGAAAATGTTATTGAAGGATAAGATAATAACCTTACCAAATCCTCGACCCCTTATTGAGCCTGACCTTTATTGGTACCAAAAAAATGTGTTCTACCAATACCATCAAATTAAAAAACATGACACCAAGCGATGTATGCACCTGCATCATGAGATACAGGATCGCATGGATGACTATACTATCTGCCTCGATGGGAAAAAGCAAAATGCAAATAAATTCATGGCAAAAGCTAACACTGAGTTGCAGATTTACATGGACCCTTTTTCGTCACACCCTACAAACTTGATTGTCGAGCCTTTAGACCCTTCCGAGTAAGTCCTTTCAAAGTACGTCAATACATGGTCTCATTTACTCACATTCCCCTAGCTCACCCTACGACTGGTTTACCAGATTTAACCTTTACATCACAGGATGTGCCTGTGAATGGGAAGCCTTCTCCTTTATACATTCCCACTCGCCTCAATGAAAACATTGTGACTGGGATCCTAGTGGACCATGCAAGTCGTGTGAATGTGATCATAGAGGAGACATTGCTTCTAAATTTCTTTCATAAGGAGGAATATGAGAAGAAGAAAAGCACCATACATACCCATGATGGATTCTTGCTTCTCCCCTTGGTTCTATCTCTCTTTCAGTCTTGGTAGGTCCCAAGGCCGTGAATACTATTTTTAACATCATCCTAGAGCTTTACTTATTTAGAGTGAAGCTAGGCATCCCATGGATAGTTTTCATGAACACAAACCCTTCGGTGATTCATAAATGTTTGAAGTTTTCTCATGAGGGCTTTGTGCACAACACCAGGTATAAGCCTATGGTGTTGTGTGGGGCCTATACATTAGATCACTTCTAGCTTGCCCTTATTGGTTCGCTTTCTCCAAGAACAAACCTATTCTATCACACCTACTTTAAATACAAGAATGGGGGCATAGCATCGAAAGTGACCTACCCTCCTTCCCCCTATGCTATTTCGGTCAAGGCTTCTATGATTGAATAAAGAAGAAATAAGTTTCACTATTTGTTACAATGTTTTTTGGTGTTCATTTTGAACTTTCATTAGTTTATACTTTATAAATTATACATATTGTAGGGTTGTATTTATTTATTTATTAATTAATTTAAAATTTTATAATTTCTTATAACAACAAAATCAAATTGCAATCTATTTAAAATGGTCACAAGTTCAAATTCAGTGGGTATTTGATGGAAACAAAAAATTTAAAATTGATCAAGCATCTCCTTTATGGAATTATGTTATGATGCTTGAACAATTTCCAGGAGGTGGGGCATTCATTTGGGATTGTGGTGAGTGTGGAATCCAATTTAAGAGCTTGTATAGTCGAGTGAAAGTTCACTTATGTGCACAAAATGGGAAAGAAATTAGAATATGTGAAGGGTGAAATAAGAGAGGGGGTTTCCAATAGAAAAAAATATGGCATTCATTAGAGAACTAGAACAAGCTGATGTTGTGAGTGAAAGAGAAAAATTAAGATCTCATCCTTTAGCAAACAAAACACTAATGAATTTACCTACAGATTCAGTAATGGCCTCTTAACATCCTTTCTTGGAGACACCCTCTATCCAAGTAGAAGATCCCACTCCTCGCCAAAGAGACCATTTGGACAAGGCATCTCAAAATGAAGCAATAAACATTACAGAGGAAAAAGTTACATGTTGCATTTATGCCCATGCTCTTCCTTTCAACTTGGTGAGATCACCATATTGGCATGAAATGGTGGCAAAAATCAATACTGCACCTTTTGGTTTCACAAGTCCTATGTATGAAAAGCTGCACACCACCTTATTGGCAAGATAATTTTTTTTTGTAGAGACATCACTCAAGCCAATTAGGGATTCTTGAATTTAAACATGAATGTTTATTGTTTCTGATGGATGGGAAGATTGCAAAAACCAACCTTTAATAAATGTTATTGCAGTGTGCCCCAAAGGGGAAATGTTTTTTAAGGTAGTTGATTGTGAGGCACAAATCAAGGATGCAAAATTCATTTCTAAAATCCTCATTGAGTCCATAGAGATGGTGGGTCCTCAAAATTTTGTTAAGATCATTACGGACAATGCAAAAATTGTAGGGCTGTAGGTTCTTTGGTTGAGGAAAGGTATGGACACATTTTTTCGACACCATACATGACACACTCCCTTAACTTGGTGATGCAATCAATTGGCACTGAAATAGAGTGGGTGAAAGCTATATACCAAGAGGATGAGGAGATCCAAATGTTTGTGACAAACCACCATATGTCACAAGACATTTTCAGGACTTTCTCAAATTTGGAATTGTTGTAGGTAAATTTAATTTATTTTTTTATTTTATTTATGCCATGTATACTTATATAATATATTTTTTAACTTGTTTTTTTACATGATCCTAGGTTGTTGAGACCTGATTTGCATCACATACAATCGTTTTGAGACGACTTGTGAAGGTGTGAGAGGCATTGGGTGCCATGATTATTAGCAACCAATGGACTATTTGAAAGCAATCAAATTCAAAGAGGGCCTAGAAGGTCAAGTCCTTGATCCTAGATGACAATTGGTGGGCTTGTGTGTACCATGTCTTGAGTTTCATTGAGCCTCTCATGAGTATGATCAAGTTTGCTAATATAGATCAACCATGTTTGGAGGAAATCTATAATGACATTGACTCCATGATAGAAAAAATAACGGTCATAATAGCACAAAAGAAGAATGACCTCGAAGAAACATTTTTTCAAAGTGTTGAAAAAATCATTCATCACCACTAGAACAAGATGAACATACCATTGCATCTCCTTGCATATGCATTGTCTCCCAAATACTATAGGGCACAAATACTTGTTTTTCCAGGGAGAAATCCACCATATAGAAGTAGTGAAGTTGCTAATGGGTACAAGAGAGCATTCAAAAGACTCTTCTCAAATCCAAAAGTGGTGGAAAATGTTAGGAAAGAGTTTGGCATGTTCATTTTAGGATGATATCATAGTATTTGTGCTCTTCAAGACCAATACAATGTGGATGCTCGTACATGGTTGTACCTCCATGACCTCTTGCAATCAAGGTTCTCTCACAAGTAATTTTTATTTTTTACTATTTAACATTTGTATTGTAAACTTTAGTACTTACCATTCTTTAATTTATTTTGCATTTTTTATTTTTATGTTGTTTTGGTTTTCTCTCCAATTTCAACAAGTTGCAAGATCTTCTTCGGTTGAACAAAATTGGAATACATACTCCTTTATCCACTCAGTGCAGCGTAACTAGTTGGCTACAAAAAAATCATAAGAATTGGTTTATGTCCATTCCAACTTTCATCTTCTATCATATAAGCAAGATGAGTACAAGGAAGGTTCAATGAAGCACTAGGACATAGCCCCTAAGTGTGCCAACTTGGATGCATTTATTGCAGAGCTTGCTTGAGCCACTATAGATGATGATGATGAGACTCTTACACATGATGCACCTAGTACGAGTGGCAATGCATTAACTTGTGGTTTAAATGATGTTGAACCAAACGATGACCTTGATCTATATCTTTTTGATGATTGATAAAGATTGAAGATAATTATACACATTTTTTATTGTATTTATTTCAATTTTGTAATTCTAATGATCTTCATTTGAATTGTGACTCTGGAAATATATGATATATGACAATATTGAAATTTTTAACTATCAATTGGCATTTATCTTTATCACTACCATTGATCAATGATGAAGTATCATACTATCTAATGTATTTACAATTATGTATATTTTTTATTTTATTTTCGTACATATATTAATATATATGTATATGTATTATACAGCTGTACCCAAACTTACCATACCTAAGAAAAAAAATTGTCGTACCTACGTACCTGTCCCCGATCTCATACCAGAATTGGCAACTTTGCCATATAATGAATGAGTCCCTACCCCATGCTCCTTTAATCTTTGGAAGGAACTAAACCATCTATGGTTCATGAAAGAAAAATCTCTCATATTTTTATTTATTATTCTTTATAAAGAACCCAAAACTTTGAAGTCATGGGTTTATGAACAACTGAAGCCATGAAGCTTGATCAATATCTATACAATATGTCAAAGAGCTATTTTCTTGCCACAACCTCAACAAGACAATAGAGTGAAATAATATTTATGGGGAAACGATGGTTTACCAATAAATCAGAATTTTGTGTAAAAACATGGTCTCTTGATTTCAATCCATAGATGACCTACCAAGTACAACGATGTGTATGGTTCTCATTATTATTAGCAAGCTTTGGGAAGAACAATCACTAAGACAGAATGGTAATACAATAGGGAATATATTGCTGCTTCATAGCTCACAAATAAGCTTGGGGTTTTGTATACAAGCTTCTTAAGTTGTATTTTTAGTCTTCAGTCATACTAGGCATAGGCCACCTCTAGGTATTAAGTGTTTTATCATATGTTCTTTTCATAATTTTGTTCTATATTTCTGGCATTGTATGGCTTATGCCAAAACCTTATTTTATAGCAAAGATAGGATATATATTGATAAAAAAAACAATAGCTAACGATGGGACACTAAAAGTAACAAAGAAGGAAAGAAATCTAGGGATCACATAGAATGATTAAGGAGTACACATTAGGAGATTCCAAACTAATTTCACAACAAGAAGTTAATTGAAGAACTATTTATGACTAAAATGGGACATGATTGGAGATATCTATAAGCATGGGCTAGCCACAATCTATATTTAACATTATGGTCACCGACTATGACCAAGGATATGCTCCAATTATCCCTTTTCTAATTCTCTTGACATGAGATCAGAAATTGAAACATTACAACACTGTGATTCTGATCTATTCCAGAGGCAAATAAATTGAAACTGCATTGTCATAGTCAAATAAGATAAATTTACCTTGTAAAAAAAAACACTGCAAATTTTCAGCCTCGTCAAAAATAACACTGCAAATAAAATGTTGCCAAGATTCTCATTATTCCAAGAGGGAATATGACGTCACTACATCATTCCCAAATAGAAAAGGTTTTTACTCATACTTCAATTGCTAATTGGGCTGGTTATTGGTTAAGCCTTATCTATATTAGTGTATATATCATTGTTCATTATTCAATTAAATAGTTGTGCACAGTTAGCAATAAAACTCACATTGTTTTGGTATTAAAATACTAAGTGTGAAATATGTTAATGCAGATTACATTTGATCTGTAATTAGCATGGATATTGTACACATAACTCACTGACAAGAATCTTAATTATTACAATGGCATTTTGATTGATTTAGTTGTTGATTCTTATGCAAAGGTGCAGAAAAATAGTGTGTGTCTTAAATTTGTTTTTAAGTGTTAATATAAATAGAGAAATATTATATCAACAAAAAGTGTAAGAACAAGCAAAAAAAAATGGAGTATAAACAGCTTTTGACCTGGAGAAACCCAATTTGGAAGAAAATTTCTAAAGTGTGAGGATCTCCTCCTCATATCACCGTCTCCTTTCTGTTTTACAATGGTTTAGTGCCTTTCAGAGGTCTTCATAGGCACCTTACACATACAAGAGCACACCCGAACACCTATTCAACAATGCTACTTCTCTCTAACCTCCATAAGACTATTTGACTGAAGCAATTAGGTACAATACAACCAATTAAAATAGAAAAAAAAAACACCATACAATGTCCCTTAGAGAGTAGAACCACCCATGAGTTACAAGAGAACTTCGAATAGAAGCCCAAAAAGCTTTCAAAACACTTATGGCGAAAACTTAAACACTACAATTTCTTTGTTGTCTGCAGGTTGTCTTTTTGTCTCATTTGGGACAGTTTCACGACAAATAAAATTGTCTTGTATCTGCAAACTGATCACTGATGTTTTAGGCTATAGATGAAACGATATGAGATTTTCAGCTGGGATTGAAAGCCTCGCTGGAGCTAGATTTTCATAATTTCAACAATCCCACGAGTCTTTGAATTACTCAAGTGACTTTTTGTACACTAGTTTAATCAACTGAATTCTCTACAATTCTATTTCTGATATTTGCCTCGGGAATGAGCCTTATCATTTATGGAGGTCTTGTGATTGAAAGCCTTAAAGTGTACATTTGGTGGCGATGTTAATGTTGGATGTTGAAGTCCAACGATTACTTTGTTTTTCTCTTCAATTGCATTGTCTCTTCATATTCTCTCTTTTTCGAATGTCTTATCTAAAGTGGATAATGTAATTAGCATCATATAATTGCTGATGCAATGCTGCTGTAGAAGTATTCAAACATCTGAGATAATAAAGAGATTTCCCTTGCTTCAAAGTGGATGTAGCCAAATTGGTGAACCACTATAAATATCATGTCTTTGTGTTCTTCATCTTTGTAGTTTGTATTTCATCTTTCTGAGTTTAATTTTCTGCAATCTTCTTTTCATTTGATTTGTAATAAATAATCAACAATTGGTATTAGAGCTTGGCAAATTAGCTGTTCGGGAATTGTGATAATTTCAGGGAAATGGAGGAAGCAAATAAATGGAAGATAGAGAAGTTCGCAGGGCAGAATTTCAAATTGTGGAAAGTGTAGATGGAGTCTTTGCTAATTAGAGATCTCTTGCTCGCACTGGAAAAAAAAGCAAAAAATCCAGTTGTGATGTCTGGTGAAGATTGGGAGAGATTAGATAAGAAAGCGAGAGCTACGATTATTCTTTCATTATCCAACAATGTCCTCTTCAATGTCACAGTAGAGAAGACCTCGAAAGAGTTGTGGGACAAATTAACTGACATGTACGAGATGGCTTCAGCTTCAAATAAAGTTTACCTCATGAAAAAAATATACAATCTGAAAATAAAGGAAGGTGGAATCATGTCAAACCATTTGAACGAATTCAAAACTTTAATCAGGCAATTGGTTTCAGTAGATATCAATTTGGATGATGAAATCAAAGCCATCTTACTACTGTGTTCTCTTCCAAATAGTTGGGAAGGAGTTGTGATGGCAATCAACACCTCCATATTCGGAAAAGCAAAACTCAAGTTTGATGACATTGTTGCAACTCTTCTCAATGAAGATATGCAAAGAAAAAATCAAGTAACCACATCCGGTGATGCCTTGAGTTTTGGTAATAGAGGGAGACACCAAGAAACAGGCAGAAATAACCATAGAAGAAGATCAAAATCAGAGAAAATATCAATGTCAAGGGGCAAAAATGGAGGTTGCTGGTTTTGCAGAAAAGAAGGCCATACAAAGGAAAATTGTTGGTGATACAAAAAGGTGCAAAACCAATCGAAGGACAGCGAAGTGAAAACTACGTACGAAAAAGATGGGGGTGTTCTAGTCTTGTTAATGGGTGAAACTACAACAGATTTGTGGGTGTTGGATTTCAGTGCATCATTCCATGCAACTTCAAGTCGAGATGCCTTCCAAAATTATCAAGAAGGTGGATTTGGTAAAGTATATCTTAGTGATAACAAGGCATGTGAGATTGTTGCCAAAGGTGACGTGATGTTGAGGTTGAAGAATGGAAACAAGTTGTTGTTGTGTGATGTAAGACATGTTCTGGAGTTAAAAAAAAAATCTGATTTCTATGGGGCAGTTTGATGCTCAAGGATGTAGCATCGCTTTCTCTTCAAATTATTGGAAGGTGACCAAAAGGGCTTTAGTAGTTGCAAGGGGCAGAAAATTGGGCACATTATATGTGCTAGATAGTCTTGTTGAAGTGGGAGCGGCGATGGCATTTGTGGACAACGAAGTGGAACTATGGCATAAAAGGCTTGGGCACATGAGAAAAAAGGGGCTTGAAATCTTGCTCAAAAGGGATCATCTTCCAAGATTAAAATCTATGGATTTGGACCTATGTGAGCATTGTTTATATGGAAAACAAAGACAAATTAGTTTCTCGAAGACTAGACATGACAAAAAGACAAAGCCTTTGGAGCTTGTGCACTCCGATGTGTTCGATCCTACAGAGGTAACCTCGTATGGAGGAGAAAATTATTTTGTTACATTTATTGATGATTGCAGTCAAAAGGAATGGGTTTATATGCTCAATAGGAAATTTGAAGTTTTTACCAAATTCAAGATTTTTAAAGCTATTGTTGAAAACCAAACGGGGAACAAGGTTAAATGTTTGAAAATGGATAATGGGGGCGAATTTTGTTCTTCAGAATTTGATGGCTATTGTGCAGATAATGGTATTCAGCATATTAAAGTTTTACCATTCACGCCTCAAGATAATGGTGCAGCTAAGAGGCTGAATCAGACAATTCTAGAGAGGGCTCAGAGCATGCTCTCTAATGCAGGTTTGGGGAAGAGTTTTAGGCGGAAGCGGTTAACACAACAGTGTATTTGATTAATCACAACCCCTCTTCTAGATTGAATTTTAATACTCCAGAGGAGAGATGGTTGGGAAGGAAAATTTTGTACAATCATCTGAGGATGTTTGGTTGCGAAGCTTTTGTTCATATTCCGAAAGAGAAGCGAACAAAGTTGGACTTCAAATCTGAGTGGTGTATATTTGTCGGGTACGGACAAGATCAATATGGCTTCAAATTGTGGAATCCGGTCACGAATAAATTGGTTTGCAGTTGGGATGTAGTCTTCAACGAAAAGACATTTCCAGGTTTGCACAAACAGAGGGGTTCAACAAATGAGTATGTGTTTGTTGATATCGACAATGGGAGAAATTCACAGTTTCACATCCAAAATTAATTTAAAATATGCTTCAACAACACACTAACAACACTCAGATTCACCAAGGTCAAATGGATGGTTTTGAATCCCAAGCACAGGCCACACAATTTTTGGAACAAGCTTGTCATGGGAGTTTAGTCTCATGTGATGGGACACAACCAGCTTTGGTTCCTCACACTTCACTATAGGCAGGTTTAATTCCTATGCCCATTTCATAGTACACCCCCTGGTTCAGACACAATCCAACCAACATTGAACTCCCCTGTTTATTGCGATGCTCATTTAGAATCACAAATGCAACAAAATAATTATTTTTTGCCTTTTGAAATGTCAGAGCAGCCACCTCATATTCCTACGCAGTCTTCCTTGGAACCTTTAAACTCCACGCAATCTTTAAATATACCCACCCCTATTCATATATCATGGCCTCCTTTGGAATCTTCATTGTTGCATGGTGGCCTCCATTCTATGCAGCCTTTGAAAAACTCATCACAACTAGTCTTTGAAACTCCCATATAGCATAATGAATTGATGCCCATGCCTTTTTTAAACTTTAAGTCGTCTCCTTCATAGTCCACGTGGCTTGTTTTGGGAAGGAAAAAATTCAACGCAACAAACAAATGAATTAAGGTATTCTCATAACATTTCTCTGCCTGCGCCCTTGTTGGAAGTGTTAAAAGTTTATCGCTTGATAAAAGTTCCATGCACTAGGTGTATATGCCAGCGCGTGAGGATTGCGGTCCCTTGCATGAGGTTCATTCACAGTTTTATGTGGAGAATTCAAACCTAGTGTTAAATTCAAATTCTAGACATATTGAAAATGATTGTTTTTCCTTGTAGCCAACAAACAGAGACGTCGTGAATGAGATTGGAACTGGAAATGAGTTTGTCTCTTTACCTTTGCATAGTGGCTAAAACATTGAAGTTGTTGATTATGATGTTTTCACTTAGAATTCCATGCCAGTTTCAAATGCATTGCAGAGGAAAAATGTTGGAGATAACTTGTAGGAATAGGGTAATTTGTAGGTAGTGGTTCCTCAAGTGCAGAGGTCTATCTGGGAGCGCTGACCTCAAGCAAAGTTTGACGAATATCAATTATTGATTTCTAATCGATTAGAGCCTGCAACCTTCAAAGATGCTTGCCAAGATGCCAATTGGGAGAAATGGTTGGATGCAATGCAAGAGGAAATGAATTCGTTGATGGCCAATCATACCTATGATTTGGTGAAGATTCCACTTAATTAGAGAGTATTGAAGTCGATGGGTGTACAAATTGAAAGAGGAAGGAGGCGAGAAACGGTATTGGGAAAGATTGGTTGTCAAAGGTTATGATCAGAAAAAGGGGATTGATTTCAATGTGATATTCTTAGCGATTGCAAAGATGACTACAATTAGAGCAGTTTTGGGTTTGGTAGCAGTGTATGATCTTGAGTTGGAACAACTTGATGTGAAGACTGCATTTCATGGTTGAGGAGTTTGTATGGGCTCAAGCAAGCCCCACGATAGTGGTACCTTAAGTTTGATTCTTTCATGGTTGAGCAACACTTCACACATTGTGAATTTGATCCGTGTGTTTATCATAAGGTATTGAATAATAGTGAATTTTTTTTATTGCTGCACTATGTTGATGATATGCTTGTAATTGGTACTAGCATGAGAGTTGTTCATGATTTGAAACAATAATTAGTTCAAAAGTTTGCAATGAAAGATTTAGGGGCAGCAAAGAGGATACTTGGCATGACCATAATCTAGGATAGACAAAAGAGGGAAATTATATTGTCATAAGAAAAATACATTCACAAAGTTTTGGACAAATTTAACATGAAGGGTACTAAGCCTGTGAGCACTCCACTTGCTGACCACTTTCGTTTGTCATCCGAAATGTGCCCCAAAACACCTCAGGATCAGGAAAATATGAAGGGTATTCCTTATTCATCAGCTGTTGGGAGTCTTATGCATGTGATGATGTGCACTTGTCCGGACATTGCCCATGCAATGGGAGTAGTGAGTAGATTTATGAGCAATATGCGCAAAACTCATTAGGAAGTAGTGAAGTGGATACTAAGGTATTTAAAAGGTACTTCAGATTGTGTTTTGTGTTTTGGAGGTAGAGATGCACCAACTGCGAGGTTATGTTGATTGTAATATGGCCAAAGACTTGGAAAAACGAAGGTCTACAATAGGTTATGTGTTCATGTTTTTTGAGGCAGCGATTAGTTGGGTTTCATGGTTGCAACAAATGGTTGCACTCTCCACTACCGAGGCTGAATATATATTGCACTCATTGAAGGTGCTAAGGAGATGATTTGGTTGCAGCGATTGTTGGGTGAGTTGGGTTTCAAACAACATGTTTTCACTCTCTTTTGTGATACCAACAATGCTATTCACTTGGTAAAGAACTCAACTTTTCATATCGTACCAAGCATATTGATTCGTGCTATCACTTCATCCGAAATGTATTTGAAGAAGGCAAGCTAAAAGTGGAGAAAATTGACACGAAGGTGAATCCGGCGGATGCATTGACGAAGATAATACCACGGGAGAAGTTTGAGTTTTGTAGGACTTCTCTTGGCATTGTCAAGATGTGACAATAGGGGTGAAGTGGGGGAATATCTTTGAGTTTGCATAAGATGTTAGACTTTAAGTGGGAGATTGTTGGATGTTGAAGCCCAGCGGTCACTTTGTTTTTCCCTCCAATTGCATTGTCTCTTCATATTCTCTCTTTTTCTTATGCAAAGTTGATAATGTAATTGGCATCATATAATTGTTGATGTTATGTTGCCATAAAAGTATTCGAACATCTAAGATAATAAAGAGATTTCCCTTGCTTCAAAGTGGATGTAGCTAAACTGGTGAACCATTATAAATCTTTGTGTCTTTGTGTTCTTCATCTTCATAGTTTGTATATCATCTTTTTGAGTTTAATTTTCTCCAATCTTCTTTTCATTTGATCTGCAATAAATAATCAATAGTTAACCACCTATACCAATAGGTCTAAATCATTTTAGATTAAAAAGCATGTCATGCTTCTCATTGTACATCAGATGTTCTTGCATAGCCTAAAGAACCCCAAGTTTCATTACATAAATGGGAACACCCAAATGCTGATCCAGTGGTAGCTTCAAACCTATTACTGGAATAATTGTTAAGCCTAATCTCATGGTCTATAGAAAGGTCCAACCATCTTATATGATTTGTGTTAGTGAAAATCCACCTCCTACAGTTTATTGTATTACCTAGATCATTATTCTATCCAACAAGGCCTTAGTGATACACAAAATACTTCACCAACAATTCTAGTGGCACAAGAAAATCTGGATGCCTGAACGTAGTGCGCTATCTCAATAGTGGACCAAATCTTAGGAAAATAACATCATTGGGTGCATCTTGGTCTCACTTAATGGAGCTTAAATCTGCACACTAAGTAAACTAGGTATTGACAATTTCCCTATCCCCATCTTTAGTTGGGCAGAACCCCTTTTCAACTTGGTTCGACTATCACCGACACAAGGTGAGGAGTCACCCATGGAAGTGCAACCATTTCATCTTTGTTGCCTTAAACCTTGGTTAGAGTACTAAAGCTTCATTTTTCAAATTTTATGTCTTGGGGTTATTCAATCTTTGTGTGATGCCAAAATTTTATCCCTCAAATGTTCTTGTTCAAGTCCTCAAATTTTTTTTCAAGTAAATCGGGACTTTTAAACTAATCAAGAACTTTCTTGTTGGAGGTTTCAAGCTCACCCGAAACTTTTTAGTCAGAAGTTCATTGCCCATCAGGAACTAACATGTCAAAGGTTCCCAATCCATTGGGAACTCCTTTATCAGAGGTTCTTACTCTATTGAGAACTATTCATTTCAGCTCTTCGCAAGTTACCAACAATTTCTATTTTGTTAGGAGTATGAGTAGTTCCAAGAACTAAAAGAACCTCCAATAAGTTCATAATCTTGCCTTAGTTCTTGACGCTAACGAAGATTACAAAAATACAAACAAAAGGATGAAATGTCAAGAGGTCCATGGGTTCCCAGAACCACTGGAACCTCAAACAGGTTCTTGGAATACTTGAATTTCTCTACAAAGCAACAAGCCCCAAGAAAGCAATTTAACAAGGAAGAAGGCTCCAAATTCCTGATTCACAAGGAACACAATTGAGAGCACATGAAATGTGAAGATTTGAAAAAAATCATAAAGAAGAGAGGAATCAAGAGTTCCCTAGGTTCTTGGTACACCAAGAGCCTCCAATTAGTTCCTAGAACAGGTTTGGTTCCTGATGAAGCTGTATGCTCCGATAAAGATATCAAATGGGAGGGGGGGATTGTTTGTTTCTAGCTCACACAAGGATTCCAGCACCCAAGAGTTATAAGAAAATGAAAGAAAAAAGAAAGAATTAGAGAATTTGTTGGTTCTTGGAACCACCAAAACTACCGATAAGTCCCCAATTCTTGTTCCATCTATGAAAAGTTCCTTCGATACTTAAAAGAAGACTCAAGAAAAAGGAAAAAGGAATGTTTATCTCCACACAAAAGAGAAAAAGAGAAAGTTGTGGTGTTATAAAAGTTGTTCTCTTGTCAATTAAACAAGCACCAACACCTAGTGCGAAGAAGGAGCTAGCATTCTTGCGCAGTGGAGCCCAACTCAATTGCAACTATTTCAAATTAACTCCTGACTACTTCAAAGGCCCACTAGGCAAGCAAACGTGTCTAGTGCCAACTCATAATTCTTTCAAAGAATTTTTCTAATCTCAATTGCTCTCATGCCCTAATTTTTCACCATACTGCCGACATTTTTCCCTATAAACTCATTTTATCTCCCTAGTAACCCGGGAAAAGTTTGAATGTAAAAAATGCAATACACCTATCAAGGATATGAAAGAGAGTCAGTTCTAAAGAATTCCTTATCAAAAGTTGGGGATAGCAGATTAAGGCATATAGACTTAGAAGAATTTTGGATACGTATGGCTAAAAAGTAAAAACCCTAGGTCACCCATGGCCAAAGCTACATTCTGAAGTGGGTTAGCTCACGCGGGAGGTTTCCCAATTTGTGTTCAATGTATTGACCTAGTAATGGCTTGTATCAAACACTACAAGTCCGAGGAGAAGGAAATAAGGAGTGTAGATGACAAATTGATAGCTATGTTAGATGGGCCATCAATAATAAATTTATTAAGACTTCTCAATAGAGAAGTTTATGTAGACATGAGCGTAGAGAGAGTCAAGAGTTATTTTATTGATATGAAAGATGCGTGTTGAATAATATTTCCATGTACTAGTTCAAGAGACCAAGGAAGGGGAAATCCAAACTACCTAGAGGCCTTCTTAGATCTCATTTTAACGAGGATATATCTGATATCATAACCCTATTGCATAGGGTTAAGAGGGATGAAGAGACTGATTCTTTTGAGTCTTGGAGCTGATTATAGATTGGTGGAAATTGATTAGCGACAACTTGCATAATCAGCTCACAAATTTCCAAGACACACAAGCATTCTATATGTCGTCATATCTATTTTATGCAATTGCTAGCATGCATCCATGGTTTGGATTTTATCAAACACGGATTTATGATGAAACTACTCAAATATATGATTTATACCCACAATTACAACTAAACAATAGCAATAAACATTTCAAGGTGGTAAATGATGCTCACTATTAGAGAGCTTGAAGCTAACTTGGGCCAAATATTTTCTCCTAAAGCTGAGAATTGATTGAACATTTTGGAAGTTATTTTATTCAATTTCCCAAGTTTTCTTACATAAGGATAGAAGGCTTTGATGAATATTCTTATAAATTGCCTAGGTACCCATCTAATCATTTTGTCCTAATTGAACTCTGTAGACAAATGGAATCAACTAATCATAAATGTAAAGATTTGAAGAAAGCAAGATATCTATTTTCACTAGGGCTATCCTATTACATTTGTCCATCCTCGATTGAAGCATAGAACATAGAAAGGCCCCTAGTAAAAATAACTTTACACTATTATAACATGAGATGTCCTTATGACAACAAGGGCTATGCAAAGAATAATCTGTATCTTGGAAATAAAATCCATCACTACCCTCATTTAGAATATTACTGGGAAGATTGTGAGAATGATTTTGAAGGAAGAAAGAGGGACTAGTCCAGGTTAACTATGCAACAAATCAAAGACCAAGAATCAAAATGGGATGTTGAGGGAATAGTGTTGGATAATTAACAGCAGATAAAATAACATAGGAAGGAATAATTAAAACTTAGAAATAAAACAAGTAGCAAAACACAAAGACACAAAATTTTATAGTGGTTCACCAATTTGGCTACATCCACTTTAAAGCAGGGGAATACTCTTTTATTTATCTCTATTTTGATATACATACAACAACTATCATATTTCGACAACAAGATACAACAATAATGCTTTATCCACAATGTATTTACAAATTGTATATGGAATACTAATAGTTTGCAAATGGAGGAAAAAATGCATAAATGATAAGGAGTCCGTTGGACTTCACTTATCCAACAATCTCCCACTCGAAGTCCAACATCTGCGGCAAATATCAAAGATATTCCACCACTTCATCCTTATTGTCACATATTGACAATGCCAAGAGAAGTCCTACAAAATTCAAACTTTTCCCTTGGTACTATCTTTGTCAATGTGTGAGTCTGATTCACCTTTGTATCAATTTTCTCCACTTTCAATTTTCCCTCTTCAAGTACAGTCCGAATGAAGTGGTATCACAACTCAATATGCTTGGTTTGATTATGAAAGATCAAGTTCTTTTCCAATGAATAGCATTGTTGCTATCACAAAAAAGAGTGAAAACATGTTGTTTGAATCCCAACTCACCCAACAATCGCTGCAACCAAATCATTTTCTTTGCACCTTCAGTGAGAGCAATGTACTCAGCCTCAGTACTAGAAAGAGCAACCACTTGTTGCAATCTAAAGACCCAGTTGATTGCTGCCCCAACAAATGTGAAAACATAACCTATTGTTGACCTTTGTTTGTCCAAGTCACCAACCATATTAGAATCGATGTAACCTTGCAGTTGTGCATCTCTCCCTCCAAAACACAAAGCATACTCTAAAGTTCCTTTTAAATAATGTAATATCCATTGCACAACATGCCAATGCGTTTTACCTAGATTGCTCATAAATCTGCTCACTACTTCCACTGCATGGGCAATGTCCAGTCGAGTACAAACCATGGCATACATGAGACTCCCAATAGCTGGTGAATAAGGAATACCCTTCATGTTTTCTTGATCTTGAGGTGTTTTGGGACACATTTCAAATGACAAATGAAAATGATCAACAAGTGGAGTGCTCACAGGCGTAACACCCTTCATGTTGAATCTATCTAATACTTTGTCAATATACTTTTCTTGTGACAATATGATTTCCCTCTTACGTCTATCCTGGATTATGGTCATACCAAGTATTCTCTTAGCTGCCCCTAAGTCCTTCATTGCAAACTTTTGAGCAAATTGTTGCTTCAAATCACGAACAACTCTCATGCTAGCATCAGTTACTAGCATATCATCAACATAAAGCAGCAATAAAAAAAACTCACCATTATCCAATACCTTGTAGTAGACACATGGATCAGATTTGTAACATGTGAAATGTTGCTTAGCCATGAAAGAGTCAAACTTGAGATACCACAACCATAGGGCTTGTTTGAGCCCATACAAACTTCTCCTCAATTTGCAATACAAATCTTCTTGACCTTGTTTATCAAAACCTTGAAGTTGATGCATATACAACTCCTCTTCTATGTCGCCATGAAGAAATGCAGTCTTTACATCAAGTTGTTCCAGCTCAAGGTCATATACTGTTGCCAATCCCAAAATTGCTCTAATGGTGGTCATCTTCACAATTGGTGAGAAGGTTTCATTGAAATCTATTCCTTTTTGCTGATCAGATCCCTTCACCACCAGTCTGGCCCGATAACGTTTCTTGCCTTCTTTCTCTTTCAATCTATACACCCATTGATTCTTCAAGGCTCTTCAATTGGGTGGAAGCTTGACCAAATCCCATGTATGATTGGCCATGAGTGAATCCATTTCCTCTTGCATTGCGTCCAACCATTTCTCATGATTAACATCATTGCAGGCTTCTTTGAAAGTGGCTGGCTTTGATTGATCAGATATCAAAAATTGATAATCATTGAATTTGGCTAGAGACTGATGCTCCTGGGTAGACCTTCACAGTTGAGGAGCTTGAATCTGTTTATTTGATTGCAAATTCATCCCTAATAATTACCAATATTGTTATTGTCATTGCTCTGTTCTATATCCCCAATTCAAGCATGTTTAAAACCATCATATGGTTGCATAGGAGTCTAAAAAGGCAACGATGAATGATTAAATGGCTGTGATGAGTTTGAAACTTGTGTGGAATTCTGAATAAAAGTGTTATAATCAACAACTTCTGATGTGGTGCCTTCAATTGATGGTAAAGAGACAAAATTATTTCCAACACAGACAGAGAATGGGCATTGTGTGGCAGGGGTGAATGAATTGAATGTTGATTGCAGATTAGAGCTTGATGGTAATCGTGTGGGATCAAGTTCACTCACAATAGAGGTAACAGGGGTGGGTGAAGTTTCCAACAACATACATGGCGGCTGCATAATAGATTTTGAAGGTTGTGAATTAAAATTTCTATTAGGAAACAACTGGTGATGAAGAATTAGAAAAAAAAATGAGTTTGGGCATTCATTATCAAGCAATGAGCATGAGTTGGCATCTAGCAGCAAGTGGGAAGTGTCCTGCGTATGATGTGGATGCTGCATAGAGTGCTGCGAGGGATGCAAAGAGTGTAGTTGTGGCATAGTTGAAGGGTTATGTAGCAAATTTAAGGTGTCATGTGGAGCTTGTCCCACGACTCTTGTCATCAGGGGCAGAGAAATAACTTGACTTGTTCCTTGGCCTCCAACTATGCCTTGTAAATTACTTCCAATTTGCGGTGCCACATTTGGATGTGAAAACTGCAAATGTGAGCAAGAAATACCACTGCCATTTGTAATGTCTGCTAGTGGCACATATTCCTTTACTTGTGTCCCTTGTGCTTGCAGACCTGGAAACACCTTTTCATTGAAGACCACATCCCAACTGCGAACTTCCAATTTGTGGTGCCACATTTGGATGTGAAAACTGTGAATGTGAGCAAGAAATACCACTGCCATTTATAATGTTTGCTAGTGGCACATATTCCTTTACTTGTGTCCCCTGTGCTTGCAGACCTAGAAACACTTTTTCATTGAAGACCACATCCCAACTATGAACTAATTTGTTTGTAATCAGATTCCACATGCTGAAGCCATATTGTTCTTCCCCATACCCAACAAAGATACACCATTCAAATTTTGGGTCTAATTTCGTTTGCTTCTCCTTAAGAATATGAGCAAATACTTTGCAACCAGAGACCCATAGGTGATTGTAGGAAATCCTTTTCCCCAACCATGTCTCCTCTAGAGTGTCAAAATCCAACCGAGATGAAGGAGATCGATTGATCAAATACACTATTGTGTTAACTGCTTCTGCCTAGAATTCCTTTCCCAAACCTACATTAGAGAGCATACTTTGAGCCATCTCTAGAATTGTTCGATTCAACCTCTTAGCTACACCATTATTTTGAGGTGTGAATGGTAAAACCTTAATGCGATGAATGCCATTATCTACACAATAATTGTCAAAATCCAAAGAACACAACTTTTGACTTCCTATTGAGCATATAAACCCACACCTTTCGAGTACAATCATCAAGAAAAGTGACAAAACAATTTGCTCTTCCAAAAGAGGTTACCTCTATAGGATTGAATATGTCCAAGTGCATGAGCTCCAAAGGCCTTGTCTTTTTGTCATGTCTGGTCTTCGCAAAACTAATCCGCCTTTATTTTCCATAGAGACAATGCTCACATAGGTCCAAATCAACATATTTTAACCCCGAAAGATGATCCCTTTTGAACAAGATTTCGAGTTCCTTCTTGCTCATGTGCCTGAGCCTTCTATGCCATAATTCTACTTCACTGTCCACAACCACCATCGCAGCTCCCACTTCAATGGGGCTATCTAGCACATATAAAGTGCCCAATTTGCTCCCTCTTGCAACGACTAATTCCCCTTTGGTCACCTTCCAAGAGTTTGAAGAAAAGGTGATGCTACATCCTTGAGCATCAAGCTTTCCAATGGAAATCAGATTCCTTTTCAATTTAGGAGCATGTCTTACATCACGTAATAGCCATTTATTTCCATTCTTCAACTTCAACATTATGTCACCTTTGCCAATGATATCACATGCCTTGTTATCACCAAGATAGACTTTTCCAAATTTTCCTTCTCGATAATTTTGGAAGGCTTCTCGGCATGAGGTTGTGTGGAATGATGCACCAAAATCCAACACCCATGAATTGGCTGTAGTTTCACCCATTTACAAGACTAGAACATCTTCATTTGATTCATATGCGGTGTTAACTTCACTGTCCTTTGATTGATTTTGCACCTTTCTATATGACCAAGAATTCCTTTTGGTATGATCTTCTTTGCCACAAAACCAACAACCTCCATTTCTCCCTCTAGACATTGATCTTCTTGAAGATTTTGATCTCCTTCGATTGCTATTTCTACCTCTTTCTTGATGTCTACCTCTATTGCCAAAAAGCGAGGCATCACCAGATGCGGTTCCTTGATTTTTCCTTTTCATATCTTCGCTAAGAAGAGTTCCAGCAACATCGTCAAATTTTTGAGTTTGGTTTTTCTGAATACCAAAGTGCTAATCGCCATCTCTACTCCTTCCCAGCTATTCAAAAGAGAGAACAATAATAAGATAGCTTTGATTTCGTCATCCAAATTAATATTTATTGAAATCAATTGGCTGATTAGAGTATTGAATTCGTTCAAATGATTGGACATGAGACCTCCTTCTTTTATTTTCAAATTATACAACTTCTTCAAAAGGTAAACTTTATTCAAAGTTGAAGCCATCTCATACATATCGGTGAGTTTGTCCCAAAATTATTTTGAGGTCTTTTCCATTGTAATATTAAAAAGGATGTTGCTGGATAATGACATGATAATGGTTGCTCTCGCTTTCTTGTCCAATCTCTCCCACTCCTCATTAGCCATTATAGCTAGCTTATTGACCTGAACTTCCAACGTGAGTGAGAGATTCCATCTAATCAGTAATAATTCCATCTGCACCTTCCATAATCCAAAATTCTTCCCTAAGAATTTCTCAATTTTCCATTTATTCGCTTTCTCCATTTTTCTTAGAAATTATCACAATTTCCTAATCAACTTCTTCACTGAACCCTAATACCAATTGTTGGATAATTAACAGCAGATAAAATAACACAAGAAGGCAGAATTAAAACTCAGAAATGAAACAAGTAGCAAAACACGAAGACAAAATTTTATAGTGGTTCACCAATTTGGTTACATCCAATTTGAAGCAGGGGAATACTCTTTTATTTACCTCTGTTTTGATGTACATACGACAGCTATCATATTGCTACAACAATAATGCTTTATCTGCAATGTATTTACAAATTATATATGGAATGCCAACAGTCTACGGATGGAGGGAAAAATGCATAAAGGATAAGGAGTCCATTGGACTTCACTTATCCAACAAATAGAAGATGATGGTTAAAAAATGGTTGATCAGGTTAACCTAGACTCCATTCAGTTTGAACCTCTCATGTCCATTGACTGGAGTAAGGAGATAAAGGATATCAAAGAAAAGTTTTTCTCTGTTTTAAATAAAATCAAGAAATGGTTGGATGCCAAGAAAGATGAAAATATTGCTATGAAGCCCTCATGATCTACGTCTAAAATGGCAAAGAAATCAAAAAATTCTGGTGGACATCTGCACCTACAGCTAATGTTAACATCCCCAAGACAAGATCAAACACAGTTGGGGCTAGTGGAGGAGATGGTGAGAAGCCTAATAAAGAAGCAAAGCTGAAAATTTCTTGTGCTTAGGATGCTCCTAAATCTAGATCTAAATTGGTAAAGAGACCTTAGGTAGATCAGGATTTTCAAGAAGAGGTCTAACAGGAAAATACTGATCTTCTCCAAGAAAATGTATCCTCATCCCAGATGGCACCTCCCTCACCTCCAATCCCCTCAAACACAGATAATACTATTCATATGTCTCCTCCTCCATCACCTACTGACGCCCCTAAAACACCACCATCAAAAATCATTTTGCCTCCCATTAACTTGACTTTTACCTTGAGCCCATCTAAAGTTTCATCTTCGTCCCAATGGCTCAAGGAAGTAGTTTGCAAGAAAAGGAAGTACAAAGATTTCATTGAGCTTGATTATGATGTGGTTTCCAAATTGATACATGGGACTACTCCAAAACCTAAAAAAACTCAAATTTCCTCAAGGTTAATGATCGACCCATCAGGTGAGTAATATTTGGAAATAGCCAAACCTGTTGAGAACAAATACAAAGAAGATGTCACGGAAAATGATTATCAAGTTTCCAGGATCGATATTGGAACTTCAACTCATGAAGGAAATATACATAACTTTCAAGTTTTCGCTGCTAGACTTGTACACAGAATAGAAAAAGAGAAAGCTACTAGGGAGTAGCTTGAAGAACAAGTTCAGATGCTAACTTCTTATATTAAAACTATTCTAAACCTTTCAACATAGCCACTAGATAGACCTTTGCTCATGGATTATGCAAATAGACAAGGTGTTGATAAAATTGAAATAGAAAAGTTTAACATATATCAAGCATTTGGAAAAGCTTATGAATCTTGGGTACAACAAATAATAGTAGATGGACTCTTTTGTGTTGAAAGAGCCATAATGCTATACAAAGAAATTGAGGAAAAGAACAAAGAACTGAAAAACAAGCACCAAAAAACAAGCACCAAGTAATGATAAAGGAAGAATCTATCTAGCATTTAGCTGTAAGGGATATAGAAGAAACATAAAAATTGACACAAATACATTGCTAAATGAATTTTTTTGACCAAACTTGAAGAATACAATACCGCAACTTGGATAAGAAGTATTGAATGGAAACTCTCTGTAATTAAACAAGCCATCAACGAATTAAAAGAAGCTCTCCAAAGAGACTAAGAACATGAAGTCTGAAATTGTTGTAAGTTGTTTGGCCATGGAAGTGTACATCCTCAAGGAGAATAAATCCACCTTGGAAGAAACCCAAGTAATCGAGCAAGATTACATAGATCTTATATATAATAACTATTCACTCACGAAAATGTGAGTACCGATACTATGACCAAATTGTCTACACTATCATATATAGTTGGTAGCTTCCAAAAGGAATTATTAATCATTGAGGCAAAAATAAAAGAAATTGGGAGTTCTATATTGGTTTGGACGCAACATTTGTCCAATATCGTGGTCCTTGAAACAAAAGTCTTGGCACCTATGGTAAAGCAATATAGAAATTATAAAGCTGCCTCCTCATCCACGGATAAAATAGAAGTTGTGCCAAAAAATGTCCAAGTTCAAAAGAAATAAGCATTTTGCAAAGAAAATTTATTTCATAATTTGGGTCATTTTTATATGACTTAAATGTAACTATTTTTTAACTAAATATATTGGCCAAAGACAATTTCAATTTATTGTAAAGTTGTAAATTAAAAGTTAGTTACAAATTAGTTAAGGAAGGCCTATATATATATGTGAAGCTTGCCTTCTCTAAAGGGGACTTTTGGGTTTTCATAGTTTGAAATTGTGGAAAGAGAGAAGCTTCTTACAAAGAAATGAAAAAGGAGAATATCTAAAAGGTGTTGTTGAAATACTTTGAGTTGTTTGCTTCTCTTTTGTTTGGTGAATAAGTTTCTTTGTAATACCTTTTCGAATCAGATAATGGAATCATTCAATCTTATATGCAAAATCATCTGTGTCATATGATCTTGGAAGGTTTAGAGAATTCATTCTTTCCAATAGCGTGTTAGAAATTTTTGTAGTATTTGTTGTGGTATCCTAAGAAGTATTCTCTTTACACTGCAGTAAAGTTGGTAATCACTATCAAAAACACATGCAAGAAATCTGAGTTAATATTAGTAGGTTTATTGGCTTGGTTTCTTCCCACTTCATTTTTTTTTTTCTATGAAATCTTTTGGTCTTTTAGAGTTAAAAATACCACCAAAATCAAAACTCCATCATATGAGGGAACTGTCCTATTAATATAGAGGTTGTCTAAAAATAGCAACCTTACCTATTGTTGGCACAAGTTTCACTGTCTTTTTGGGTATTACAAAGTTAGGTTTTTAGGATATTTGTTATAATACAAATCTATTTACCAAAAATATTTTATAACAATTCCTCTCCTTCCATAGTAATATATGTTTATATGCACATATGTAGGCAATTAGGAAGCATGAGAGAAAACAAAGATAAAGAATGACAAACCATCTCCTTCAAGAGAATTCTGAGTAAAAATGTGTATTACAATTTATATAGTTCCTGTATACTTTTCTCATAATATTATTCTATTTCTGAATTCTTGTTTAATATTTTGTTTCTAGTTGTACATATACCACATTTGAGTTCTAACAATTTTAAATATTGTACCCCAGAGATCTCCCAACATCTAGACCATATGAAAACTTCAAGAAAGTACTCACATATCATGTGGAATTGGTAATTTTATCATCACAAATTTTGCACTTCTAGCAGCTTCTAAGAGAAAAACATTAAAAAAGCGAGTTCTCATAATACATGGGACTTTTTCACTTGATAATGAATTGAAAACTTAAGGCAAGATTTGAGAAATAGTTTGAATGGCAGTTTACAATGTTTCAAAGATGATTAGAAAGTATGTTGTAAATCAAACAACAATATAACTTATGATGCAATCAAGCTTTGAAAGCTACAACTTTGTAAAGAAGAACATAAAAGACAAAATGACACAAACAATTAGCTAACAATTGATATTTTCTTCATCTAGAAGAAAATTTATATATCAATACTTTTAAGTTCTATAAATGACCTCCAAAATACCTCTACGCTCCTTTGTGAATTCAAGATTTGCTTCATCTTAAGTAAATACCGGTAAACAAAATTAACTATGATTAGAACACTTGCTAATTGATAAATATGAAAGAAACCTTACCATTAGAGGATTGCATAAAGCTAAAACCAAGTAACAATTTCCCACACACCAATAATGGTATAAGAAACATGACAATTTAAATAAAATACACAAGGAATATATGCACATTCTGTTCACAAAGAAATAGAAGAAAAATCACATAGCCTTTAATCATCAAAAGACTACTAGATATCTTTTAGAAGACCTGCACAAACTAAATAAAATTATCCACAAATACTACAACCAAAAGTGCATACAAAAACACAGTATTTTATGACTAGTGGTCATCTTTGCAAATATATAAATGTAAAAATAAACAAAATGAAAAGTTTCATGATTGAATAGTGCGATTTCTGGAGTCCTAAGAACAATGGTATCATTTTACAAGTATGAAACAAAATATAACAATATATGTCATATTCATGACAACCCTATTGAATACAGTCAACATAAAGTTGTCTTAAAGATTGAATCAATGTAAAGGTTAACATTTTATTGAAATGAACATGTTTGCTCAAGATGTGATTCCTTTGATAAAATTAATTCTAAAGTCTTCTTGACCAATAGATTGAGAATTGAATCTCTTCTGACACAAAAACCTGATGTTGAGATACCATTAAAGAACTCATTTGTCATCCATGTACCTACATTGACATTTGCATGATACCTCCTCAAATCCATGATGCAATTATAGTGAATTGGCACTACTACTGTAATTTTGAGTGTTTCTATTTTGTAGCAATTAGGAGGCTTATAGATTCATAATTTTGTACCAGGAATCTGTTACTTGCTTCTTCTATTTTGTCTAGAGAACTCGCTCTGGGAGCATTTGGGTTCTAGTTCTTGCTAGGGCATGTTTGGGAGCGCCTGGGCACCCCTGGGAACGGACCCACAGGGAACTCGGGGGTGCCTAGGCACTCCCAAACACTTTTATATTCTAACTTCTAAATGTCAACTTGTAGAGGGGCAAACAAATTCAATTTTTCTGCTGATTAATTAGATTGCAGACAGTTTAGGTTGCTAAGAAGTTTTATATGTTAACTAATCAATGAATTTGATCTAGATCCTCTTGATGATTGATGAATAATTGTAATGATCTTTCATTTGAATCATGACTAGAGACATATATGATATATGAGTATGACATATGTATTGGAATTTTGAATTATCAATTGGAATTTATCTTTATTGTTTATCACTAGCATTGATCAATGATTTTAGATTTAATGATGATTGATGATTGATGAAGTATCACGATTCATACTATCAAATGTATTTACAGTTCTATATATTTTTAATTTTTTGCATATATATATATATATATATATATATATATATATACACACACACACAGTTGTACCCAAACGTACCATACCCAAGGAAAAGAAAATTGTCGTACCGACATACCCGTATCCCGTACTTGGTCCCATACTGAAACCTACAACTTAGCCAAGAATAGGAATTAAGAAAAAAATCAAAGTATAAATTTATCAAGTCATGTGAGTTGCCTTGAAATGCCGCCGAGTGCTAAGTATAGGCAACACCCTTGTGGTGCATAAGCTTGGAAAACACAACATAGTATAATCGTGTTATCTAGTTCACTAATACCATCATCTTGAACCATCCACATAGTACAACAACATACCTCTATATAAATGACAAAAGGTGCCAAGGAGCCTATTTTAGTTCAATTCACTCTAAACAACAAACATCCACAATAAGATGCGTGTCCTTAACCTTACATGAAAATCTACAAAACCACAATAATGGGAAGCCTCTATAAAATGTCTTTTGGCATATGTTGGTCACAATCTCATACTTAGAATTTTGGGGCTCTTTTGACTCAGGAACCTGGGAAATAAAACTCAATATATTATGAAACATTCATAACATGCTACAATAAAAGTGGTACAACAATGATCATTGATGACTACCAATAATGTTAATAAAAAAGTATCAAGTGCACAAACTATAGAAAGTAAAAAAAACTAATAATCAAAACGATAATCACAAACTTAGGTTTGACTCATAATAATTTTCTTTTGCCCATGGCCACGTCATCACAACATTTTATTTTTTGTACAAGCAAAATTATAGATTTAAAAATTAATTAATCAATATAGATTATAACATGTATACCTTTAGAATGACAATTCTATTAGAGTAAGGGTGACTTATTTAGTACATGTCTTTGTGTTATCTTTAATACTTTTGAGTCAATTTGTTTAGTTTTGAAAAATATCCCCTTTTTTCAATTTTTATCTACTTATGTTTTTGTAGAGTATTAAGGTTTGAACCATACTCATAATATTAAAATTTAACAAGGTTTTGCTGAAATTCAAGTGACTTACATAATAATTCTCAAAGTGTCAAGTTGTATGATTCATCATCCAAAGTATTTCTATTCTTTAAAACTAATGAAGTTTCTATTTATTTGTTAAGATATCACAACGCTCAATTACTTGCCCTTGTGATTATTTTAGGATATTTTATAAGCTTACTACTAACACTACAATAAACTCCAAGCTCATGAATTTTTTCTCCCTTTTCATTTAAACACCTTAATACTCAATTACTTTCCCTTTTGACTACTTTAAGAGGTTTTACAAGTCAGCTACTTATATAAGCTAACAAAATTTCTATAACACTCAATTACTTTCCCTTACAATTACTTGGAAGTTTTACTAATCGTCCACTGAATATCCATCTAAGCTAATGAAATTTTTATTTGATTGCTAAGATACCTCTTCACTTAATGATTTAGTTTGTAATTGTTTTAAATTTTTTTAACAATTGACTTCACTATTCCTTTTTATCAAGAAACCTAAAAGCTAATGGATTCAAGCCAACTTTAAATTTATAGATGTCAAATTCTCTTTTAATTAAAATGCTTGGGAACTAATAGTGCTAATTCAAATCTACACTTCTGAAACCATTTTAATTAAGATACCTTGAGAATGAATGCCAAAAATTCAACCCTAAGCTCACAAAGCTCCATTTAAACTAAGAAACTTAGAAAATAACAACCACATTCAATCCTAAGTTCATGAAGTTCCTTTTAAATTAAGTCACTTGAAAACTAATTAAATGATTGGGAACTATTAGCACTAATTCAAACCTACAAGTTTTTGAAACCATTTTAATTAAGATACCTTGAGAATGAATGCCACTAATTCAACCCTATTCAAATCTACACTTCTGAAACCATTTTAAATAAGATACCTTGAGAATGAATGCCACTAATTCAACCCTAAGCTCACAAAGCTCCCTTTAAACTAACAAACTTAGAAAATAACAACCATGTTCAATCCTAAGTTCATGAAGTTCCTTTTAAATTAAGTCACTTGAAAACTAGCAACGAGCCAACGTAAGCTCACTAAGTTTTCTTTTAGGAGGCATACACTTGTAGCCTTTTTTGATAGGGGTAGCTTTTCCAATGAGCTTTGAACCTTGTCCTTCCCTTTGGTAATAGTTCTTCTTAACAATCAAATCAAAGTGTGTTTTACTTATTATACTTTCTCAATTTTCATTATTTAAAAGTCGATATATTAAAAGCCACAAGAACATCCACACCTTCTTGCCATCAAATTTTAAATCTTGATATTTTAACAACAAAAAATTAAGTTAAAATATTGTTTGTCATCAATTAAAAATAATAATATTATATAATATATGTATTAAAAAATAAAAATTATATAATATATAAAATAAAACAATATCATAATGAAAATATTCCTAATTTCTTATAAACTTCTAATTTCTAAATAATCTTAATGTTTGGAATCTCCTATTTTAAAAGTTTCATAATTGTAAGGTTTTCTAGTAATACATTCGATTGCATTTTCTATTATGCAATGATCCCAATAACTAGGGTGCCAAGGCACCGCCATGAAGATGGACATATCATTTCCTCTCATTTTCAGATTAGTGGAGGAAGATTAGGACAAAAGAGCAAATCAACAAATTTATCCACGAAATTTCACGAAATTTCTGAGCTCAACCCTGTTAAGGGTATTTTGTTAGTCTCGATACAGGCTGGGGTTTGGGGTGCTTGGATAGGTCTTGGGCATTCAATTTACTCACTATTCAAATTACAGTGATTTTTTTATTTATAAATGTAAGGGTTTCAAAAATAAAAAGAAAAAATATTGTTAATAAATATCTATAAAATGAAGCAATGGTTTTAGCAGTTAAGAGTTCCTCCCATCCAAGCTGCACTTTAATTTCAAAAGAAACATAAACTTTGAAGAAAAAAGAGAAGTATGAAAAAAATAGCAAAAGCTTTCAAACTTTAGTATAATATTAGCCACCATTAACTAAAAACAATGGGTATCAAACTAGCTGCATTTTATTTTTCAAATGAAAAACAAACTTCAAAGAAAAATGAAGTATGGAATATTTATCAAAAGCTTTCAAACCCTAGTATAACAAAAAAATCAACTAAAATATTGCCTACTATCAATTAAAAATACTGGCTACCACACTAGCTGCATTTTATTTCTTCAAATGAAAAAAAAAGGAATAAAGATCAAAAGTTTTCAAACCCTAGTATTTTTCAGCAAAAAATTAAACTAAAATATTATCCCCCATCAATAAAAAAAAAATCACTATGACATATTAAATTTAATATATATGATTGCATTATGAGGGTTTTGAAAAAATAGAATAAAATGAAAAAGTGTTATTAATAAAATGCCCACAAAATGGGCATGAGCCCGCAGTGCAACAAATGAGTGGTGGCGTTGTTGTGGCCACGAGGGTTCGAGTCTCTAGAGTGTTGTGTGGTGGCATTGGAGTTTGGGGCCACATTGGGGTCAAGTCTTCGGACTTGACCCTTGGTGTTTGGGCTAGGCCCTCGGGCCCTCGGTCCACTCCCTCGCTGGGCTGGTGGGCAAAATGGAGCGAGGACTTCAACATGCAACATTGCATTTTATTATAAAAGAAAAATCAAAAAGTTTTCAAAACCTAGTACTTTGAGAGAAGAAATTCAACTAAAATATTCACTATTCATTATAACACATTAATTTTAAAACATATAAATATATTTAACTTAATGAATATATTGTTAATGAATATTTATAGAATGAAGCCAAGGCTTTAGCTGTTGGAGATATTTTTCAAAAGAAAATTTGATTCTAAAAAATTGAAGTGGAATAAATACAAAAGCTAAGAAATTCAATTAAAATATTGTTCATTCTGAGCTCACAAATAATAATCATTATGACATTAAATTTGATATATGATTACATTCAATTTAATCATTATAAATTATAATATTATTTTATTCATAAATATAAAACTTGAAAAACATAAAATCAAAGAAAAAAAGTTATTAATAAACTTTTGCAAAATAAAAGGAGGGAATAAGAATTGCATTTAATTTTTTTAAATGAAAAAATAAATTGAATATAAAAGATCTTGAAAAATTTCAACCCTAATATTTTGAGAGTAAATTCAACTAAAATATTGTCCGTTGTGTATTTAAAACATAATACTCGAAATATTTAATATCTATGATCCCATTCAATACAAGAACTTCCAAAACATAAAATAAAAGAAAAAATATCATAAAAGAAAAAATATCATTAAAAATTACCTGCCAAATAAAGCGAAAGCTTCAACAATAGACAAATTCTCTCATTTCTTTCGAAGAAAAAACAAATTTAAAAAGATTAAAGATTACTTGTCTAATAACGAGCTTCACTAGTGGACAAAATCTCAGAGAGGTTACATTCTATAAAAGCAAATTTAAAAATATCAAACATTACTTGCCAAATAAAGCAAAAACTTCTCACATAAATGAGATTATGTTTCTTCCAAGGAAAAAACAAATTTAAAAGACCAAACTACAAAAAATATTGAAAGCTTTCAAAACTCCCTACCATCTACCCTGCTAAGATAGAAAGACTCTGATGTCCTTTTCAAATTTTATATCTTTAGTCTCGTGAACGTTACAATTCACGTTAAAACATTTCTTCTATTCTAGAATAGGGGTTGTAGTGGAGGAGTGGCGAACGTGTTCAAATTCGAGAGAATGAACAGTGAAGTGGGGACCACTCTATGTGACTTGAGATGATGGGGAAAGACAATATTTATATGCAATGAGTGGTTCCTTTAACTAAAGTTTACTAGGTTGGATCAAAACCCTACATAATAGGGCAAGTATGAGACCACATCTCAAAAGACAGATGAGATTGACAATTAAATGAAGTATCATATGGAGGAATTCCAATAGTATCTTCAAATCTTCTTATTTTATTTATTTACGCCGAAGGCATATCCAATTTGAAGTGAGCCCAACTCACTTTATCCGTCCACGGTGCAACACATTCCAAAGGGGGTGGGAGATGATTGGTTTCATTTGGATAGTCAATTTTTTTTTTCATTCATTGCTTTTTAGTTTTTTACATTCATTCTTTTTCATCATTTTTTCGGTTGTTTTTCTCCGTTTTTGGCTACTTTCCCCACCACTATTGGTTTCCACTCCTCGAAACTCTTCCTTGTTGGTATTGTTCTTTCACTTCTCCAAGTATTGCTCTTTCACTTCTCCAATTTGGCGAGATGTAGCCAAAAATAAGGTTTCGATGAGGGTTTTAAAGTATGTTTATTAAAATGAAAATTATGGCCAAGATCCTAATAATGAGCACATTTAGGTTTCAATCTTATTTTAATAATAAATTGTAATATATTATTTTATTTTAAATTTTACATTGTTATGTAAAATTTTATATTTATCCAAACAATAAATTTTAACATTTATTAATCAATGTATTTAAATTAAAATTAAATACTAGCATATATATATTATTTATTAATAATATTTATAAAAATATCAAGAGATATCCTTTTGGAGTCGTCTATTTTTAGTTATATTAACCCTAACCTTAACACTAAATCTTATCCTAATTCAAACCTAACCCTAATTGAATTACACACCCAATTAAAACCCTAATCCTAACATTAACCCTTATTTTAATTCAACCCTAATCCTAATCTTGACTGTAATTGAATCCTAATTGAATTCCTACCCTAATTGAACCTTAATCCTAACCTTAACCCTAGCATTGACCCTAACCCTAAGCTTAAGAAAAACACATCACCAAAACATGTTGAGATTGGACAACCCATAAAACATTTGTACAAAAGACTGTAAGGAAAAATCTGCCCACCCATCAAAAGAAAAATTCAACTTGACTGTCTAAAACAATAGACCATAACGAAAACTCTGCCAACCCATCAATTCATTACTTCAAATTCTTTAAAGCCACCTAAAAGAAATAGGTTTAGCAGCTGAAATTGGAACATTCATTTGAAACAATCTGTGCCCTAATAATTATACAACATTACCAAAATATGTTGTAGTTGAGTATTGCAAAGATCCTTCTACAACAATTTGAATGGATTGTAAGTAAAAATCTATCAATCCATCAAATGAAAACAAATTCAACCAAGGGAGCTTAAAAGACCATTTCAAATAATTTAGTGCATAATATTCATCAAGCCCACTCAGAAGAAATCACGTAAGGAAACCAAATCAACCATCTCTAACAATTTGATCCCCCAAAATTCAATCAAAACCATCAAGGATGTGAGGCACCCACAATTCCATCTACGAAAAAATAGAGACTTCACAATATTTGAGTTAACAAAAATCAAGATTAGGATGCAACTGAACCAACCATTTGATTTTATGAATAACCATCCAAGACATTGAGTTTTAGTTCAATTTATGAAAACATAGGTACTTAAAATTCCTAAAACCCCCCCTCCACCCAGGCCTCGCCCCAAAAAACTCAAATTGACCATATGAAACAACCTGATTCTACAAAAGCAATGACAAAAATTGAAGCTGACCAAGCCAAAGATCAATCCATGAACATATAGGCACTTAATACTTTAATTCTTCAAGTTGACCCAAAAATTGAGATTAGGCAGCAGAAACAACCATTTGAAGCAAACTGATTCTACGAAAAACTGCCAAGACATTGGCCTGCTCAATCTACAACAATATAGGCACTTCAAATTAAATTGTGATTGGGGAGCTGAAACAACAGGTAACCATCTGATTCTACAAACAATAACAAAGCCATAGAGATTGAACAAGCCAAGATCAATCTACAACAAAGTAGGTACTTCAAATTCTTCAAACTTGTCCATACCTTGAGATGAGGCAACTGTATAACCATGTGAAACAATATAATTCTATAAACATGACCAAAGACATTGCAGTTGATCAGTCTCAAAATCAATTTATGATTATATAGGTGCTTCAAATTCCAAGTGGATAGACAAAAATGCTATCTAAATCAATTTAACCCTTGAAAGCTATACCTCACTACGAAGACATTGAAGTAGACTAGCTAAAACAAAGATTTTTGAAAAGACATGGGTCCATATAATTAAACCCACCATCATACCTACCTGCACCAAGAGACCTGTTTAATTGCACAACTAATACAATCATCTCTAAGATCAGAAGAATTTTTGTAGATGGGAAATCAAATTTATCTAAGGATCCAATGCTCAATTTGAGTTAGCAAACCTTGTTCCAGATACAAAAATTGAGGTTTTACCATGCACATAGTTGAGATGATTCTTCATGCAATTACGCACAATCCCTGGGTCAAGGCAATAATGAGTATTCTCAACTGAATTTTTGCAAACAGGAAATCAAATTTATCTAAGGATCCAATGCCCAATTTGAGTTAGCAAACCCTATTCCAGATACACAAATCGAGGTTTTACCATGCACATAGCTGAGATGATTCTTCATGCAATTACATGCAATCCCTAGGTCAAGGCAACAGTGAGTATTCTCAACTGGAGAAATCCATCCAGTAGCCTAACTCAAAACTCTAGGATGCCAACAAGGGATGACTACCATAGCTTTAAGTCTCGATCCTCACCAACTTAAAATTAGATTAGACCAACCTAAAGCCCTCCCCTTCTTCAAATAAAAAAGTGAGAGAAATGGTAAATACAAAAAAATTGAGAGCTCCGCATACACATTCCATTTCGCAGCTGGTTCCAATGTTCAAATCCCCACAAGATATGGTAAAATGTCAAAATTGGGAAAGTCACCAAAATTCAATTGAGGAAACCACATACCCAACAAATCATATAGAGCACAATTATCAAATGGCCTCAACAGAACCGATGCCAAATTATCCAGAAAGGACAATTTACCCAATGTGAAAAAATCAAAATATTTAAAAGTGAAGCAGAGAAAAAAATGCATACATTAATGATAGTCATCCACTTCCATTCATATCTTGCTTGTTACAATCTCGACCATTTCCATCTTGACTACCAACTGTTTCCATCTTGACTGCCAACTGTGCACATCAAAATAAATGTAGAGAATAAAAAGGTACTCAGGTTTTTCAATCCTTATGTGACTATAGGAAGCCTCTCGGCTTAATAAATATATTATCTATTGTAATGCATTATAATATATATTTATAAAATATATTATATTATATTATTTATAGTTATTAATAGTGTATATTATTTACATTATAGTTATATTTTATTAATAATTATAGTATACAAGTATATTATATATATTTTAGCAAAATTCAAAATCACAACATTAATATATATAATAACATATTTTATGTTATAATATATATTTTATTTACTAAAAAATAAATTATAAATAAAATATTTATACTTATTAAATTATTATATTATATTTTTTAATAAAACTATTAAATGTATATATAAAATGATTATAATTAATAATTAACAATTACTATAGTTTTATCTATGGTGAGCGGAAGAGGGAGCGAGAGCTCAGGCGGGAGGGATTTTTGAATTCTGAGGTTGCGTTGGAGGAGGAGGGAGCGACGCGTTGGAGGAGGAGGGAGTGGCGAATGAGAATGATGACCTGGATGCAGATGGAGCGGTCCCTGTTTGCAGCGTATTGGTATTTGGTGAGCCATATGAGATCCTTCTCTGTGGCTGGGGGTCTCCGTTGGAGGTCCTTATCTGTGGCTGGGGGTCTCGCCTGCTGTCTGACGATGGGGGCCCTTGGCTTGGCATTCCTTGGTGGTTTTTTGGAGTGGTTGAAGTGGCACTCTTTGATGCTATGTCTTCAGGGGTTTTCTGTGTGGAGAGCTCTGAATCTAATGTTGTTCTCATTGATTCTTGGCTAGAGGCTTTCCTTTTTTCTTTTGAGTTTGGCTTTCTGGAGGTGTTGTTCTCCTCTTTTCCAATCCATGTTGCTGTGGTTGGGGGTGTGGTGTGGGGCTACAACGAGCTTCTTCTCTTGAGGTGTCATTTTTTCTTTGCTACTATTTTTTCTTTGGCTTTGTCTTTGGTGGATGGATTCCTACCATCCTTGCTATCTTTGTGCTGCGTTGGTTTTATTTCTGGAGCCTTTGTTGCTTATTCCTTGGGGCATTCGAGGGGAGTGTCTCTTTCTTTGGCTGAGGGCTCCTATTTTGGTGTTTTCTGCTTGGAGCATTCTATTTCTTGGGCAGTCTGTGATCTTTTTTATGTGCTCTTTGGAAGAGTTGGTTGTTGCTGTGCAAAAGGATTTCTTGGCTTTCGTGCCTAGAGGGATCTTTCAGGGAGAGTTTCTCCTTGGTGGCGGTGTTGGGGATTTCTTGCATCATAGTCGTGTTCATGTTGGGAGTCTGAGGGTGGATTTTAGGGTTCTCCTTTATCGTCTTTGGTGGAGAAGTGGCCTGGCTTCTGTTGTTGTTCTTCTTGGGCTCTCTTTCAGAGCTATTGGAGCTTTTGGGTACCCATTGTGGGTTCTCTCTGCAGAGGAAAGGGTTTCTAATGATGGAATTTCAGTGGTGCCTACTCGAAGGTGGTTTTGTGTTATTCTTGGGCTCTATATCAGAGCTTTTGGGTACCCTTTGTGGTTGTCTTGGATATCTTTCTCGAAGGGGATTTTCTTTTGGTTTTGGCTCCAGACTCTCTCTTGGAGGAGTTCTTTGTTTTTGGGTCTAACTTGGATGTTGGGCGGTGTTTTAAATTGGTGGAGTGGAATGCCCTTCCCTCTTGCTCCCTTAGAGATACCTGTTGGTTTGGGTGTAATTTCTCTCTTGGAGCTCCTGCATGCTCAACCAAAGGATGGTGTAGCTCCTCATTCTTCTGGAGCTCTGACTCTCTTCCATTTTTTGTGCACTTTGTCTTCTGTTGAGGCAAAGACAACTCTTGATGGTCAGGAGTCATTTCCTATTGAGTTGGAGGTGGGTGTGTTGGATATGGATGGTTGTCCTCTTTTCTAGTTTCCTTTGGTGGTGCTCCTATTGAGGTGGAATTTTCTCCTATTGAGGTGGAGGTAGAGGTTGCTGGAGAGGTGTACTCTTGGTTTTCTGGGTTTTCACAGTATTCTCTCCTATAGAGGGGAGCTTAGTCCTCTTGAGGTGGATTTGGAGTTGATCTGTGGTGCGCTTGGGATCTTTAAGGGGTGTCTCTCCTCTTGTATGCTGGTGTTTTTTATTAGGTGGTTGGGGTTATTGGTGGTCTTTACCACTAATTTTCCTTTTCTTTTGTTGGGTTATGGTTTGCTATTTCTGAGCAGATGGTTGGCTGCTGCTGTGTTGGTTTGTTGCCTGATTATTTCAGGTGGATTTTTACAGTCAAAACTTGGGTGGGGTTTCTGATCTAGAATAAAACCAGGTTGTATTTGGGCTTCAGGCCCATGCTTTTGTGTCTTTTGTAGCCTGTGATGTCTTGATTATCTAGTAGTGGTTGTTGTTGGGCTTCTAGTGGTTTGGGAGTTATCTCTTTTAGCAACTTGTTATTGTTGGGTTGATTCATGCTTATTGTTCTTATCTTGTGTTTTAGTTGTCTTCCTTTGTAAAGGGTTCTGGGCCCCTTCAAAACCCATTTTTTACCCCTAATCAAAATAATTACTATAGTTTTATAAAGTATAAAAAATTAACATATAAATATAATACTAAATATAATTAATGTATAATATATATTATATATAATACAAGTTAAAGTATATTTAATATAATTATACTTCTCGCTCCCTCTCTTTATCCCCCTCGTTTCTCTCTCCCTCTCTCCATCTTTGTGTATCTATCTATAATTCTCTATCTTTGTCTATCTCTTTGTCTCTCTCTCCCTCTCCTCTCTATATATCTCCTTATATATCTATCTCTCTATCACTATATCTTACCATCTATATCTCTCTATCTCTCCCTCTCCCTCTTCCTTTATATCTCTCTATCTTGTCTTCTCTATCTCTCCCTCTCTCCCTCTCTGTAATATCTCTCTGCCTCTTTCCCTTTCCCCCTTTTATCTTTCTTCATCAACCTATCTCTCTCCCTCTCTCCCCCTCTTCTATATCTCTCCTTTATCTACCTATCTCTCTCCCTTTCTCTCCCTCCCTCTCTCCCTCTCTCCCCATCTCTCCCTCCCTCGCTCCCTCCCACTATTGTATTTGACTACAAATTTTGATGAATTTTTGGTGACATATCAACAAAATATTGTCGACTTACCGATGCAACACTGATTTAAATTTCGTCGCTTGATTTTCGTTGCTTTAATGATCAATTTTTATACGTCAAAACCACGACCCAACATCATTGGTTAGCACCATGGAAAATGTTGGTGGTGTTTGTCGCAAAATCAACGTAACTTCGTCCATCTATCAATGCAAAAAATCACAAAATGTTGCAGAACGCCCATTTGAAATTGTTGAAAACACACCAAATGTTCATCCATTTTCTGACAAGGTGGAGCAAACCATCATTTCCATTACGGCGAAAACTATGTTGCATGTACAACAACCTCGTCGCAAATTTTTGTGGTTCGTCAGACTATATTTGTCGAAATTACGACGAAACCCTACAGTTTAAAAAAATAAAAATCATTGAAACATCTTCCCTCCCTAACACAGTTATATGTATGGGTTTTGTTCTTTGCATGAATAATTTGGCTGATGTATCTTTCGGTATAAGTCACTCTGACAAGTATTTGTCCTTCCTTGCATCCTTTATTGTTGTAGTTTATCGGATGTAATCCTATCAGAGAGACTTTGTTCTATCGGGCCCAAAGTTATTCATTACTTCCAATGGTGATACTCCCATCAATGAATTCCATTGGCACAACTTTCACTGATGGTGCCTTATTTTATCCACTATGTCGGTGTAACTTGAGATATGTTCTCC